>PVKU01005181.1:32062-76239 GCA_004027475.1 Anoura caudifer
CTTTTTTATATGGACTTGGACTTGAACGGATGTAGGCTGAGGCTGCTGCTGCCATCTTGTCACAATAAAGGGAAAACCCTTCAGGAAATAGAAGCCAAGAGATAGAAAAAAAAATTACGTCTGATTTTATTGACTGAGCTCCTAAATCCAACGAAATCTAATAACATAACTACCCTTGAACTTTACAGTAATGTGAGTCAATAAATTCTATTTGCTTCATTCACTTAGGGTCCTGGGGTTGCTGTCATTGGCAACAAAAAGAACAATAACTTATATATTATCAAAAATTTAGTGGCTAGTATTTGACAAAACTAATTGTTCTTTTTTCCATATATGTACTATTCCTTTGTCTTTACCCATTTTTTCTGATCCTTTCTTTAATCCCCTCTAGTTCCTCTTTATGTATGGCATTATACTGCAGAATTTCAGGATTAGAATTTTAAGGGGTAAAAAAATTATGTACTGAGATCCTTGTGGATGGCACATATTACATACATAACTACCTGTGAAAAGTCTATCTTTATTTTTGGAATTATGTTTGAAACACCAACCACACATACTATTGTTTTAAATGTTGTAAAAGAGATGATATATGAAGGGAAAATAGTTGTAAATTTGGACTGCATTCTATGATTTCTATCCTGAATGAAAAGAATTGAATATTAATAAAGCATAAAATGAAGGTTTTCATAGCAATAATGTCTCTGATTCTAGTTTAAAAAAAGAATGGGAGAACTGTGCTATTGCATTTTTGTACTAGCACACTTCCTGGAAAGCAATTAAATTGCTTTACCACCTCAGTTTATAGAAAGCAAAAGGTTAGAAAATACAATAAAACTGACCATTATTTCCAAAAAGAACTGAAAGTCATTGGACTGTGAGAAATTTGAAATCATATCAGAAAGCAGAATTTATGGCCCCATGAGTTATGGAAAAGGAAATTGAATTGTGTGTTTTATTTTTAAAACACAACCACTAAAAAGGTGTTTCCATAGTAACAAGGTCAATACCAGTAGCCATTACAGACCTTCCTTCTTTCTGATAGTGGGTTTGAAGATCTTTTTCAAATACCACTTTAAAAACCCTCTGAAAAAGTATATCTTTTCGGGCCACTCATCTGAACCAAGAATGAGAAAAAACACACATGGAGTATTGAATTTCTCATGTTTTATGGATCATGAGCATTCACGGCTGTCACATTTTCAGAAAAAAGCCTGCCTGACTAGCAACTACGCCAGCCCCTGAACATGGGATTTGATTAGCCTGATTGTAAATCTGGACAAACAGAAGTTGTTTGCAGAAGTATTCAAACAGAAATAAAAGGCAGCACAGTATTAAAAAAGCACACTCCTTTAACAACTAAATATTGAAAGAGTTAAGTAAACAATCCCTATTAGAAAAATGTCAAAAGCTCAGATAAAATAAGATATCACCACTAGAGGAAGGTTAGAAAGATACAGGCCTCATTTTGTTTATGGCAGAAATAAATAGCTCTTTGGCCATAAAATCAATTCACTTAGCTCCACCAGGAAGTGGCCTCTCCCTTCTCTTTCCTTTGTGTGGAGATACACTGCCTCCAGGATGATCGTTTATGAGATATTTTATTTTTCTGTGTATTCACAATAGTATCTCACATCACATTTTGTATATAAATAATACTTAAAAAAGAAGTGGAGAATAAATCATGAAAAATAATGACAAAAGAATAACTAAACACCAAATCTCAGGACTGTTTTTAGATATGATTCATCAGTTAAAAGTATTTTTTTAAATTTTTTAAACAATTTTTTAAAACATTTTATTTATTTATCTTTAGAGGGGAAGGGAAGGAGAGAGGGAAAGAAACATCAATGTATGGCTTCCTCTCATGCATCCCCTAATGGGAACTAGCCTGCAACCCAGGCATGTGCCCTGACTAGGAATCGAACTGCGATCCCTTGGTTCACGGGCCTGCGTTCAATCCACTGAGCTACACCAGCCAGGGCTAAAGTATGTTTTTTTTTTTAAATTGTTGTTCAGTTATAGTTGTTCTGCGTTTCCCCCCATACCTTCCCCTCCCCTGTACACCCACTCCCACAGTCTGTCCTCCCCATTGTCCGTGCCCCTGAGTGCTCTATTTGTGTTCCTTGATTTTAATCTCTTCAAACCAAGGGACTGTGAAACCTTGTTCATAGACTCGTAACTATTAAATAACGAATCTAATTGCCTTATCCCTAGACAGATTGCTGTAGAATCTCTGCAGGTGAGGACTTGGTGTCAGTATTTTTTAAAGCTTCTCAGGTAATTCTAATGTGAAGCTACAATTGAAAAATCCTTGCTTTCAACTGTTTATGGGAGCTCAATTAATGAATAATTTATTTACCTCCAACATTTAAGTCCTTGTTTTTTTCTCAATATTGCCTCATAGTGCTATACTAAATCTATAAGATCTTTTATTATAACCTAATGATTTATTCTCTAGAATCACTTTTCATAATAAAAGCTTCAATTAAAATGGTTGTCATGAGCAATTAGATTTTTTACCCAAAAATTATTTATTGAGTTCTGTTTAATATAGTTATTAGCTTTTTGTTGCTGTGCATTCAACTTTTGAAAATCTCAACTCAATACAGTATCAACATGCTAAGTAAATGTCAGTAGATTTAATATATGCCTTTAGGTTTCTATGCTTACTTTACCTGAGCCTGTAATTACTTTTACAAGCTTATCTATCTGAAAACGTTCAGATTCATCCTTCAAAACATGCAGATCAGCTTTCTCTTTCTCCAGGAAGCCCTCTCTGATTCAGACAGACTACCATGCACTCTCTTCTTTGGCACTGCCACTGCCCCAGGTTTATGCTTCAGTTTTGCACTCCTCATGCCATACTGTTATTTCTTTTTCTTTTTCTTTAAATAAGTCCCTTCTCCATACCTGCGTGTGAACAACTTGCAGCAGGTGCTGACTTATATAAGGCTTTCTGCTTTTTTTCTCCCAGCACACACCAAAATAGCAAGAAACAAAGGGCATTCTGAGTTTACTAAATGAAAGAATAAGTGGTAACATTGAAGTGAACTAGTGCATTTCAAAAAAGCTATTGTAATGGACTGAACTGAGCCCCTCAGCAAAATCCATGAGTTGAAGTGCTACCCTCACAACCCACCCCAGTCTCCCTGGCCCCTCAATTGAATGGCATGTGGAGATGGGAACTTTGGGAGATAATTAGGTTTAGATGAGGCCATGGGGTTTGGGCACTCTTGATGGGGTTAGTGCCCTTATGAGAGGAGAAACCAGAGAGCTTGCCATCTCTCTCACTTTCTGTCATGTGAAGATACCGAATGAAGACCAGAAAGAAATTTCTCACCAGAATCCAACCATGCCATCAGCTTCCGGAACTATGAGAAAATAAACTTCTGTTGTTTAAGCTACCCCCCCCATAGCATTTTGTTCTAGCAACCCAAGATGACTAATACAACTATGAACTGGGATTAAGTTGTTTGAAAAGAACATTAAAGGTACTTATACCTTTAGTTTTTATTTACATTTAAAAAATAACTTTGTTTTTACAAAGAAAAGGCCATATCAAATGCAGTTAGACTAGATATTTCATATTTTCATCCAAATAAATTTGAGGCAAAATTTTTGGTATTTTTCGGGTAAACTAAGAAGACTAACATAGTTAAAAATGAAGTGATTTTGCCAAACAGCAGTTAATCAATAGAAAAAAGTAAAGTACCTTAGTGACCACATTATTAATTGTAGCTATTCACAAGGCTTCCTTTTTGTTTTTTTTTTTTCTCACAGGTAACATTCATTGAAGACCCAGCCTGTCTCTTGCACTGTCCTAGACATTATGTCTTAAATTAATTTTATTTTGTCTTATTTGGGATAGAGAAAATATTTAAAGTCTCTTGGAAACTCCATAATTAATTAATTAATTAATTAATTAATTTATTTATTTATTCAACAACTATTTATTGTGCAGAATGGGAATCAAAGTTTGCATTTAAAGCCAATTTACCTAGTTTTATTACAGCATTCTCTTGGGATGATGGATATAAACCACTCATTCTTTATCTGGTGAATCTATTCTCTAATCAAATAATAAAAACTGCAGTTTTTAGATCAGCAGTGCACACACTTTGAATTTCATGGATGGGTAAGTAAAATTTGGGAAACCAATACCAAATTACTGACATTATATTTGGCCAACTAATAATATTAAAAACAAATAAATACCACTATCATCTATCACTACAAGTTTACAAATGACAAAGCATTTTAACACAAAATAATTAAAGACTATACTCTTAAGAGAGAATAAAGGGTGGCTTTCAATGTGACTACATTTTATTCAATGGCAAAAACCATCCAAAATATTCTTTATTCATCTCATTTCATCCTGGATTGGTGAAACTTTGTTAAGAACAGATCTCTCTCTGAGGTAGGAATAGAAATTTCTGCCATCTACTACTTTTTCTCCTGAGTGTTCTACTTAGATCCTATTTCTAACTATTCTCGTTGCCCGCACAGAGTTCAAGTAAACGTGCATGTCTACTGAAATGTAAATCTTTTTTCGTTTTGCCAAATACTAAAGAAAAATGATGTGTCTGGTACCATGATTACTTTACATTTCAGAATTTATGTCAAATAAATATCTATGTGAAAGTTACAAATCAAAGACCAACCAATACAGCAACAAAACTTACATGTATGGACCCAACGAGATGACCCTTGCTGTTACAATCCCAAGAATCAGAGTTGTTAAAACTGTAGAAATAAGAGAGATCTGCAAAAGAAAACGTAAAGATATCGTCAATTTAGTACAGAGTGGGGGTTTGCAACCAGTGTTCTTAGGCAGGCACACTGGTGCGCTGCAAGGGTTTTTAAAACATGCAATACCAATGATTTAGTCAGGGCCACTGACCTCTTTTCCCTCAGATTGTCAAATAAAAAATGACAACAGCCAACACAACAACAGCTGTCCAGTGTGAATGGACCAAAATTATACCTATTTTTGTCAAATTGGCAAAAAAATACATGTTTTGCTGTGCCACAGAATTTCAGTGATTAGTTTAATGTATGCCATGAGACGAATAAGGTTGAAAACTGCTGCTATTGAGATTATTTTATTGAAAATATTAGGTGTTTCTCTTTTTACTGAAGTAAACATATGCACAATTTCAAATATTTATTTAGTTGTTTATTATTCTTACAAATTGGGTTGATAATCTCAAGTATGTAACTTTTTATCAGACCATAGTCTTAGTTTTTTTCCCTTTAAATAGGAAAACAAGTATCATATATGACTATTGTAATCTTGTATCATGGCTTTACATGTTTTTAGTGGCTTCCTGTGGAGAATGCAGAACTGGTGATTTTTAAATGAAAGTGTGTTTTGTTTTCTTCAGGCCCTATGTTAGTGTTGACTTGTAGTTTTATCCTATCTATAGTTACTCCATCTGCTTCTGTCTTCATTTTACCTTCACCCTTCCAACACAACAATACCCCCACATTTAGGGGGTGCTCTATTTTCTTTTTGTTCTCTAGCTCTGTTAGTCTTTTTTTCCTTTGTGATCTTGCTGTTTCGTCTGTGTTTCTCAGTCTGTTTCTTCTCTCCCATCTTTACTTCAACTGGTTAAAATATCAACTGGTCTGTGTGTGTATGTGTTCTATGCACTCATTACACTCAAAACATACACTAGATGTATGTTTTGTCTCTTAATTTTTGATGGATAAACACATTTTACAATTTTTCTCTTGTAAGAATATAAAATACAGAATTAATTTTATTTCATTTAATGGTCATTAATCTTGTTTTCTGTTGGTAGTTTTTAACTTCAAAGTTCTATTATGAGTCCTCTGATCTACTGAGGAACAGAAATACTGAGGCAAAGAAATATTAAGTAATATTCTCAAGGTCACACAGCAAGAAAGTGGCAAAGGAAGAACTCAAATGTAAGTATCCTAACTCCAGATCAGGGCTCCTAACTACACTGCTTTGCTAATTAGGAGATTTATTTAGATATTTCAATATGACACATTAAAGGGACATTTAGGGGAAAATGTTTAGATAATGATAGAATACTAGCAGCTTTCTTTTCCTGAATTCCTTGCCTTCTGCTCTGTGAAAGTAACATTTATGTCTACATTAATCATGTGAATGGAAGACAGTCCAACCATTTCAGATATTTCACTATAAAAGCCCCTCTTGATACAATCTTGGTTATTTCTGGATGACTGTTAAAAAAAGGAAGGAGAATAGTCTGAATACTCTGGACTGTAATCTGTATTCTCAGCTCTGCCTGAAAAGAGGGACTTCTTAACTATGGCCACACATCAAACATCATAGCAGAAATTAAAATTCAATCAATTGTTGGATTTTTCAAAATGGAATATAAAAATATTATATGTACAATTCTTTAAAAAATTTTCTCATGAGAATGCTTGGCATCATGTAGATATAGCACCAATAATATTTTGGGTAAAATACAAACATTCCCTGATAGTGAGGAAATACAATACCACCAGGTAGAGGCTACTGTATGTTGATGGGCATATGTAGTGAGTTAAATAATTATTTGGTTGGTTTCATTAGAAAGAAATCAGCATTTGTTTTTAGCAACACAAATCATAAACACTGGCCAAATTCTCAACAATTAGTCAAAACACTGACATTTGAATGTGATGGATGAAAAATAGGCACAATAGATATTGTAATTTACAAAGAAAATTTTAAGTCAATAAAATGATTCATCCTTATTTCTAAAGTTAGTTTGCTTTTAAATTGCTTAACTTACTCTCTATAAAAACAATAGAACCTTTTTTAGTAAATAAAACTCAGTTTAAGTATAATTCTTTATATTTTCTAAATGTAAAGTGGCTGCCTGATCAGAGTATCTACCTTAAAAAGAAAAGGGACATATTTAGTCCACACTCATCATTTAAACCTCTGTTCCCAACAATAAGCTAAAGATTCAACCATAGTTTACTCTATCATCATTATAATTAAACTAAAAGAAACTAAAAATAAATGCTGTAATTAAGAACTTGGTCATAGAGACAGTAGTTGGGCAAAATTAATGCAGGTAAGAAAATACACTTCTGTGCCTACTTAAATGTAAGAATTACCTTTCCAAGCTTCGCTATGTCTCGGAACAAGGACAAAGGCAGAGTAAAGACAACCGTGGAAAACACAATAATGAAGTGGCGACCAATGAGCAAGTTTTCAGGGTCAACTAAAACACAATTGATATTACAAAGTGTTAATAGAGATGAGTAGCTCACCAGTGACACAGTAAATACTGAATTATCAAAATAACTAAAATATTAAATAATATATAAAGTACAAAGTTTTAAGAGTAAACATGCTCCATAAAACTGTGTATGACTAGAAATAGTGCACAAAAATAAATACAAGATAACTTATAGATAAACCTATGGTTCAAATGTTAAAATATTTTACATTTAAATGATTTTAATGGCCTCCTAATCAGTTTCCTTGTTCTACCTTCCTTTGTGCCCTTAGAGTATAGTATACTTTTAATCTAAAATCTACAGAGATCCTTTCCAAAGGCAAAAACATCCCCCAAGACAAAACATTGTATCATTCCTTGTCCAAAACCCTCTAATGGCAAAACCATTTATTGAGAAAGTAAGCTACATGGGGACTGGGCATTTTCTTAGGTTTTTTTAAAAAAATTCTGTATTTCAGAGAAATTTAAACAGTAAAACTTTAACAGAATTTCAAAACTAAATATCTAGGCAAAAATATTCACTACATTTCTATTCTTTTGTTGAGAAAGAAATATTTCCCTTGAAGGAAAGTAGAGAGAAGCAACTTGTTGAATAGAGAAGTCATAAGGAAGGAAGCTGCTGAAATCTGGGACACAATATCTTAGACTCTTGGCTCTCTCTCATAACCACTAAACAACAGAGAGAGACAGAGAGACTATCATCAAGTACAAAAAAAATAAATATAAGTTAGAACACACAAAAATTTATATGTATTTTAAAGCTGTGCTAATCGCAGTATTCACTTTAAGAGATCTACGCCTATTCCAATGAAGACACTATTGTTTAAACTTTTTAGCCCATGTTGAATTCCTTCAGAGATCATGGAGTTATATATTTGAAATATTCTAGTGGTACCTAGGCTTTGTGTATTTAATTCTTTGAAGTTTAAAGTCTGTAGAAACCAAGTCTCAAATAACTGAGTGTGATTTAAAAAAGTAAAAAAACAAGCTATTGCTCTGAAAAGTGAAATTAATTTTCTTATATGGTGAATAAACTAACTGAAAAGAAAGTTCTATGATAGGAATTTCAAAATGGCATAAATTTTTCACACACACGTATACACAAGAATGAAATAATTAATCATGAGTATTTAATTCAACCATAACTAAACAAACAATCATCATAAAGTTGTGAATTAAAACAATAAAACAGGAAATTTAAGTCCCCCAAATCCTGAATGCAACTATTTACATATTCCTGGTAAACATGACTTGAATTAAATTATCTCTATATCTATTTCTGTTTAACCTTTCAAACTCTCCCCTTATGATATATTTGGTAGAAAATACATTTTCTTCAGCAGGAAAATTCTAAGGCCTAGAAAAACACTAAAATAAACTGCTGTGAGTAGCAGCTAGGAGCCTGAATAACTGAAGATCCCCATTCATGTAAAGGGTATTTTTCACTAATGATCCAATGATAAGATCTATTACCCCTACCTATCTTCTAACAAAAATGCACCCAAATAAGCATTCTAAATATTTAAACAATAGCAGGGAAAACTGAACACTGAAATATTTCAAAAATATCAAAATCATACAAACGTGCTATTTCTTATATCGATGTTTCTCATTACTTTGACTTGTGTTATGAACTAAGATTTAAGTTATCTGGGAGTAGTATAAGCAATTGCCCACTTGTCAGTCTAAGACATTGGTGATACATTTCAGGAAAAAAATGCAGGTTTACTAAAGATTTTATCTACTTCTGAAAATAGTTTGGCATCATATTAATCTTTACAAGACATACAAATAATCACACATTAAAAAATATGATATGCAACAATGTAAAGAAACTGTGATAAGAATAGAAGTGAGTTCTTTGATATGTGATCTATATTTTAAAAGCCATTTTTCATGATTATAAAATTAATAACCAGGAAGGGGGTTTCAAAAGGAACTTTAGCCTTATCTGTGATAAATTACTTTTATGAAGAGCATAAATTTATATATATTTGTAAAATTAAAAATCAAAAAATAGTAAAATGTTTCTATCAGGGAAAATTAAAGTAATTAAATTAAATTAAAATTAAAATAACTGCACAATAGATACTGGAGAATTCTAAACTGCCAATTAAGCAACTAGAATAGAGCTCTATGTTTTGCTACGAGTATGTGTTCTAATGTACTGTTGAGAGAAAAAAGCATATTATAGAACAAGATGTATAGTGTTGTTATTCATATGACTAAAGTTACATGCATTCTTAAAACTCTCATAGTATACATTAAAAAGGAAGGAAGGAAGGAAGGAGGGAAAAAAGGAAGAGAATGTTGGAAGGATTGTTCCTACTTGGTTTTCCCAAGACGGAAATATTATGCGTATGTTCTACATTCTTTATTTTGCTTATCTGCTTTTTAATACTTTCCTAATAAATATGCATTACTTTTTACATATGAAAATAAAGTGATAACAATGAAGAATTAATACATGTTCCTTTGAAAAACTTTGGAAAATAACAAAGGAAACAAAGTCCCATGGGTCCCACAATTAAAAGATAACCATGATTTATATTGAATGTATTTTTAAATGTTTTCCTTATTTATTTATGCAAAGAGAAAATTTATAATTTAGATCATATTGTATATACAGTATTGTATTCACCCCATTTTACATAGCATTCTATCTACTCACATGACCTAAGTTTATGAAATTAAGATTTGAAGGTTGAGGGCTAGGACAGAGCTGCAATAGGTCAGGGTAACAATAATAATAATAATAGCTAACAATGTTAGGAAAACCTACTATATGCTAGGCACTGTCTATATTATCTCTCTTGTTTTGCATAAAAATGATATGAAGCAGTTGATGCTCTAATTCATAAGTTAGAGATGAATAGACTAGAACTCAGAGAGGGTGTTAACCTTCTCACAGTCACAATGCAAGCAAGTATTGGTTTTGTGACTTGATGGTCAAGTAGTCCTGATTTCAGCTAACCCAGTGAGAGGAAGGGGTACAATTTCCAGTTCTAGGTTTTGCTTTCCTTGGTTTAGTATTACTTTTAGAATGAGTGATTCCAGCACTAAGAGGAAAGGCATGTTTGTATCAATTTCAACTACAATAATGACTATTGAGTCAGGTCACAATAAAATGGGGATTATGTGGGTTGGATGAGACGGTCTTCGAAGCACAAAGGCTGAATGATGCAAATGGCCATGATATGAGGAAAGGTTGAAAGGGGAGGGGGGCTGCGCACATGTTAATAAAAAGGTCTGATTGAAAATGTTCATAGCTTCTCTTTCATAATCACCCCCAACTGGGAACAATCCACTGTCCCTCAACTGTGTGACAGATAAACTGTTGTCCAGTCTAAGCATGCAATGGGACATTCCCCAGCAATTGTTTCTTTCTTTTTATTTTTAAGAGCAAACTACTATATACCCAAAGTCATGGCTGAAATTCAAATGCACTATGCTAGGTGAAAGAAGCCATACTAGAAGGGCTAGATACTATATAATGTCATTGATTTGGCATTCTGGGAAAAGCAAAACTAGGCAGAGAAATTAGATCAATGGTTGCCAGGGGCCAGAGATGAGGGATGGGTTTGCCTGTGAAGCGAAATAGGGACAATCAGGATATCATGGAATTATTCTGTATTTTTACTGTGGCTGTGGTTATATGATCATGTGCATTGTCAAAACTCACAAGACAGCCCTGGCTTGTATAGCTCAGTGGATTGAGCACGGGCTGCAAACCAAAGTGTTGTCAGTGTTGTCAGTCCTGTCAGGGCACCTGCCTGGGTTGCAGACCAGGTCCCCAGTAGCGGGTGCGTAAGAGGCAACCACACATTTATATTTCTCTCCCTTTCTTCCTCCCTCCCTTCCCCTCTATAAATAAATAAATAAAATCTTTAAAAAAATAAATTTTAAAAAACTCACAAGACTAAAGTTACATATTAATAGAATAGTGCAGGAAAAGATCAGCTTGCTTATCTAAGAAATGGTGTAGTAAAAATGGTATATGAGAAAATGTTACTAACAGAGTTGGTGATACATAGCATAAGATATTTCAAATATATTCTAAGTAGAGTAATAATATTTATAATAATATTAATAACTCTTACTATTATACTAAATATAGTATAATAATAACATTACTAAGTACAGCAATAATAGTAATCATATTTTTAAGCAGCTAAATAAGATTTAAACTATACATGAAGGATTAATACTTTAGGATCAGAATGAATCCTAGATATTGCCAGATATTTGTCTCTTGAACTTGCAATATTTTACTTATAAATTATTATAAAACACATTAACTATGAGAAACTATATAAAATAAATATATTTACTTACCTCCTGGGATTCTTTGGAAAACTTTGCTCAAAGTGTCTCCAGTTATTATGTTGTAACTTATCATAGCTAAATACATAATTAAAATCATACAGTCACCAACAAGATTTTTATCTTGAATATTTTGAAAATAATCAGTTACTACTTCCCAAATATTAGCATAATCTTACTACTTTTAAATAAATATTTTGGTTACCACTATGTACGACTTTAAAAATAACTAGACAACAGATTTATGGAATAATATTAATTTGTGTTAAAAAAGATTTTCACTTTGCAAATTGATTCTCTCCAAATATATTTAAATAATAGTGAGGTTTGGTAGTCATTTAAAATGTGACTTATTTGTCATTAAAGTTCAGTTTCTAAATACTTTTTCAGGAATACATGTATTGTTCAATGTGAGGAATAACAATAGAATATTATGAAGGCTCCAAAATATCTCCTCATTTAAAAAAATAGATTTTGGGGAAATACATTCTTAGCCTTTGGTGGAGACATAACAAACTAGTGATTTAAGCAGTAACTTCTGTATTATTGGTTTAAAAAATGAAGTCAATTTGTCCATTGTTGAATCTTAACATTTTATTTATTTAAGAAGGGCTAGGTGGCATTTTCATCATTAGAGTACAAACTTTAAACAGCATGTTGTCTTTGTACATGGTTTCCACAAATGTATTTCAAACTATTTTCAAAAAATGTATTTCAGCCTTGAAGAAATCTATTGTTTGTATCACTCACTTTTATTCCCAGATCACTCTATTTTCCACCAAACTAGGGAATAACAAACATTAGACTAATGAAAATCACTCCCATTTTACTTCAGTAAAATACTCAGAAGACAAACCAAAAGGACCAGGGAATAAGAGAAAAATGACTAAAGAAGCAAACACTTAATTTGGAATATATCTCAACTACTAGCACTCTTTAACAACTGTGCAATGACAATTAAAACTATCATATATAGAAATGACAGTATGTTTTTGCAAATAAGTATAATTTGCATCTTCACAGTTATCTTACCTATAAATGGATACAAAAACTGTAGAACAGAGAGGAGAAGATACCCTGGAAAGCCAAAGGTTTTATTGACCAAAGATTGGTAAGTGTCCGTTCCAGAGAGAGCCCCTCCTTTTATCAATAAAACAAGGGAAAAGTCTGTGGCAAAAATAGCAATTAAACAAATGTTAAATTACATTTAATACAAAGGTTTTTCATGTTTTGACTTACATAAAAAGGGACAATTTTCTTTTTTAGAAAAGAGGTTAATTTAATGTGACAGTAAATCAGCATGGTGAGGCTTACTTCCTTCCTATTAAACATTATTTTTCGTGGAATGGTACTGTTCCCAATTATTTATTTTTCAGTCAAGATGAAAGTATACTTAACATATCTATGAGATGAACTGGACAGAAGAAGATACGCAGACTATAGTGGGGCATCAGTATTTCATTTTACGTCCCAACCTAGCCAATGCAACGACCATTAATAGGATGTGGCTCAATGGCCAAGCCACACATTGTAGGTGATCAGATATTTCATAGTCATTCAACATGTGAAGACTGGAAATGAAAAATGGTGTAAGCATGTATAAAAATAGATTTAGCAGACTCAGATCATTTGTTTTATAACAAAGTACAACTAGTAACTCTATTTTACCATTATGGTTGAGAGAGCATTCTAAGAATTTTTTTAATTTACATTTTAGAGATTTAAGTTTCAACTTTAAGTTGAAATTGAAGATATAGTTATATAGATATTATATAATTAAAAGTTAATATGTCTTTTTTTTCTTCATTTAACTCAATGAACCTAGTGAATGACATTTAACCTAGTGAATGACAACGTGGTTTTATTAGGTACACAACTATGTACAGTGTGTGATTCTTGCACTTTTTCCTCTTGCTCATGTTTTTACCACAGGTGATTTTGTTATTTTTTGTCTTTTAGGTAATTTGGAAATTCATTAAAAGACAAAGTTGAAAATACAAAAAGTTCTAGTATGATTTCCACCCTGAATCCCTCCCCCACCATCAAAACTTCTTTAAGGTTCTTCAATAAACTCCAAGTTGATAAATCCAATTGACATGTCCTGAATCAATCTTATTTGCTCTTTCAGTGACAATTTTTTCCTGTTCACCATTCTCCTCTTTTTCAACCTTCTTCCTGCGGCCTTTGCTACATCACTTTCTCTTGGATTTCCTCCTATCTTTTTTTGGCCATTGATACTCAGTTTTATACCAGTTTTCTCTTATTCTGGCTTCTTAGACTTTTTCTCAGTCTTCAAGATGGCTTACTGTGGTCTCATTCATGTGCTTGGTTTCAGTTTTCCTACAGATGTTGGTAAGCCCCAATTATGTATCTCTAGCCCACTCCAAAACTCCAGATGTCTACATTTAGCTGCCTAGTAAACATTTCACATTGGAGACCTCATAAACATCTCAGTTATAAAATATCCACATTCTAATTTATATATTTGTTCTGGAATCTGCTTCTTCATCCATATTTCTCTGATCAGTGAATAGTATCAACAGAAATTTGAGAACCACCTAGACTTCTCATTATTCATCATCTATATTCTTTTGGTCACCAAGTCCATTACTGCATCACAAATTATTCTACTGTATCCCCTCATTTCCAATACCTAGCTTGCTTTATTTTAGGGCTTAGGCCTTCATCATATACCATCTGGATTATGTCAATAACCTCCAAATAGTTTTCTCATCCACCAATCTCACCCTCTACCAAAACATTTTTGACATCCGCTAAGACTTTCTCAACATTTCCCCTCAGGTGGGTCTGACCATATCATAAATCTGATCATGTGGTCCGATTAAAATACTCCAGGGGATTTTCTAATACCTTCTAATAAAAATCAACTCCTTTTCATGAGGCGGAAAACATTATTTATTAGTTGTGTGACCTTGGGTGGAGGACTTGACCTTTCTGGATTATTATATTACAAACACAAAAATACTATCAAATACTGTCACAGTACTTCCTGTGTGCCAGACCCTTTAAAAATGCTTTGCATATATTAACTTGTTTATCTTTTACAATAATCCTAGGTACCCCTCATTTAATAAATGAGAAAAGTGAGGCACAGAAGGTTAAGTGAATTGCCAATGCTAGCCAGAGCTAGCATTGGAGCAGTCAGGGTTTGGACCCTGGCCGCCTGGCCCTAGAATTCATGCACTTAATCAAATCCCAACTCTGTTGGAAGCAACTGTAGACCTTGGGCATGTCATCTGAATCCATTAAAGTTTCAGTTTCCTCCTCCATAAAAGTAGAAAGTGCATACCTACTTCATGGAGTCAGAAGGATTAAGTATAGTGGTGGCTTTATGTTCAGCATCTAGGCAGTCCTAAGGGAATTATGGTAATGATAGAGCCATTCACGGGAACCTTCATAAGTGCCTCCACAAACCTCTCTACCAGCATTCCCTCTACTTACGTACAAACTTCAACCCTACACTTTAACCAGACTGAGTAATTACATGGTTCCATTTTGTATTTCTACATTTCCACCTGCTTAAAGTAACTTTCCATTTTCTTCACTCACTCACATATTTTCATAAACACTTAGTGGAAGTATCTCTTTCTTTCCAAAACATGTCTGCTCCTTTGAGGTTGTGTTAAATGCCAACATTTCTATGATCATGTACATATTTTATCATGGTATTTTTAATGAAGTATTGAAACTATTTCTTTTTGTTTGCCTGACACTACACAGTAAGCTGCATACAGGCAGGAATAATGCTCTTCATTGCTACAATGGCAGCAGTGTCAGTAAATATTGTGGAAATCAATCAGTGATCAATACAGAGCAGGATTCAAATTTAATTTGATAAATGACCCAATAAATATATTTTAAAATATTCTGCAAGCACACAGGGCATAGCAATTAATTCTACCTCCTTTATTTAAAACTATGAAAAGCCTCACAGAAAAGTTGAGTAGTATCTTGAAGGATGAATAGGATTTCACCAGGTAGAGAAAAAAGAAAAAAAAAATGTCAAGCAGGAGGACTATCCGTGAGAAGGCAGTGTGAAAGCATATTCTGTATGTGAGGGATGACATGGTCCAGAACAGCTAAAACATAAGGCTCACACACAGCACTGCTGGTGACAGGCTGAAAGAGAGGTTTGAGTAGTTGGGGATGAGACTGAAAATTCAGACTGTGACTACACTATGAAGGGATTCGAATGCAATATTTTTTTCTGTTGTTATTATGGAGTCTTGGAATGCTTTGATTGGGGGAGTAATAGTGATCAGGCCAAAGTTTGCTAAAGATAACTCTTGCTACAATACGGAGGACTGGTCAGAAAGTAGGCAGATGATAAATGTAGTAGAACAACAACTTATTCACCAAACAGAGAATCAATAAAAACCTGAGTAACAGAGAAGAGGTACTCAATTTCACAGCTGCTATAAATTTTTTGGTGAAGAGTTGTATGCTTGGATTAAAAATGCTGTTTCATAAAAGTTCAAGATGCATTGCTTGAAGATAACAATTTGCTAAAAATTTAGTCAATGATAAATGTAAATGATTTCATCCGCTTGTAAAATAAAGGCTATAAATATGTTACCTTAATAGTTTTAGGAATCTCAAATATCAATCACTATACCATTTTGATCTCACTTTAAATATATTATAGGCAAATTTTAGGTAATCCATGAATGAGTTTATGTTGTTCAACATAAATTTTTTTTTAAATCATTCTGTATTTTTGAACAATAAAAATTATTTTACTCTTTACTTCTGGCCAAGATGGAGGCATAGGTGGACACACTGCCTCCTCACACAGCCAAAATGAATGACAATAAAGATTTAGAAACAAGAAAACAACTGAACTAACAGAAAATTGAATTGTGTGGAAGTCCGACAACCGCTCATCTAGACCGGTAAGAGGGGTGGAGTAGGCAGGAAAAAGTGGAGGTTGGCGGATCCAGGAGTGCAGGAGCCCCAGGAGTGCAGGTGGTGGCTAGAGGACCGTGGGTGTGGGATGGCAACAGGCAGACCCAGTGAGGCTGCGCAAGGTGGCTGGCTGACCAGGCAGTCCCACATTCACACGCAGATAATCCGGGCAAAAATGGGGAGTGAGACAGACCTCACAACCCAGGGCCCAGCACTGGGAAATAAAACATTAAAGCACCGATTGAAAACACTTGTGAGGGTTGAAGTGCTGGGAGAGACTCCCAACCTCACAGGAGAGTTCATTGGAGAGACCCACAGGGTCCTAGAATGTACACAAGCCCACCCACATGGAAATCAGCACCAGAAGGGCCCAATTTGCTTGTGGAAAGCGGCAGAAAGGACTGAAATACGAGAAACAGTGGAACAAGAGCCATTGTTCCCTATCGGACCCCACCCCCACATACAGTATCACAACCCAGCGACTGGGCTGCCCTGCCCTGGGGAACACCTAAGGCTCTGCCCCTCACTACATAACAGGCATGACCAGACCAAAACAAAAAGAAAAAAAAAAAACCCAAACAAACAAACAAAAAACAAAAATGGCTCAAATGGGAGAACAGATCAAAGCCCCAGAGCCAATTCATCTAAGTGACCAAGAGATAGCCAGCCTATCAGATGCACAGTTCAAAGCACTGCTGATCAGGATGCTCAGAGAACTGGTTGATTTTGGTTGCAAATTAGATGAACAAATGAAGGCTACAATAAGTGAAATGAAGGAAAACGCACAGGGAACCAATAGTGATGGGAGGAAAACTGGGACTCAAATCAATGGAGTGGACCAGAAGGAAGAAACAAACAACCAAACAGAAAAGAAGGAAGAAACAAGAATTCAAAAAAATGAAAAGAGGCTTAGGAACCTCCTGGACATCTTTAAACATCCTAACATCCAAATTGTAGGGGTACCAGAAGGGGAAGAAGAAGAACAAGTGGAAAACTTATTTGAACAAATAATAAAGGAGAACTTCCCCAATCTGGCAAAGGAAATAGACTTCCAGGAAGTCCAGGAAGCTCAGAGAGTCCTAAAGAAGATGGACCCAAGGAGGAACACACCAAGGCACATCATAATTACTTTAGCCAAGATTAAAATGAAAGAGAGAATTCTAGAAGCAGCAAGGGATAAGGGCACAGTCACCTATAAAGGAGTTCCTATCAGACTGTCAGCTGATTTCTCAAAAGAGACCTTACAGGCAAGAAGGGGCTGGAAAGAAGTATTCCAAGTCATGAAAGTCAAAGACCTACAACCAAGATTGCTCTGTCCAGCAAAGCTTTCATTTAGAATGGAAGGGAAGATAAAGTGCTTCTCAGATAAGTTCAAGTTAAAGGAGTTCATCATTACCAAGCCCTTATATGAAACGTTAAAGGGATTTATCTAAGAAAAAGAAGATAAAAGACATGTACAGTAAAATGACAGCAAACACAATTATTAACAACCACACCTAAAACAAAAGCAAAAACAAAAATAAGCTAAGCAAACATCTAGAAGAGGAACGGAACCACAGAAATGGAGATCACATGGAAGGTTAGCAACAGGGGAGTGGCAGGAGGAGAGAGTGACAAAAGGTACAGAGAGGAAATGTAGAAGCTAAAGAACTTGTAAGTATGACACACAGACCTGAATTGAAGGGGGGATGTGGGTGGGAGGGGTGGAGGGGAATGAAGGGGGGAAAATGGGACAGCTGTAATAACAATCAATAAAATATATTAAAAAATTATTTTACTCCAATCGAAAAATAAAAAATCTTAAAGCAATTTAAAAATAAAACTCTTTGTTATAAATATTTATAATTCTATTTTTGTTTCTCAACATTTCACAAACATGGAAACAGAACTTGGAAAAAACACCCATTGAACTGGTCATACCTCTATAGAGGCCTTAGAAAGACAAAAGAATAACACTAGAGACAAATCATTGTGTAATTACAGTGTCAATTTAAAGAAAAATTTAGTATCATATCCTACTTGTAAATTTTCCTCTTAAAAGCCTATTTAAAAAACCAAACGAATCATAGTCTATGTATTTTTTCTTTTCTGTGGTTACCTTTATTTATCAAAGTTATTTAAGGATTTTGATCATGTAACCAAATTAATAAGACTAATTTCCACTGATTAATAGTTTTGCAATATATGACCTTGCAAAGGACTGCTCACAATAATTGCTATAGGTTTATATATAATATTAGTTGAGAATGTTATTCATAACATGACTTATTTTTGTTTAATATGATTTGGCTTTAGTAAACTGTTCATTCTCCTCAAGTATTGAATTCTTAGGTGATACACATTTTAATTTTTTCCATGTGCGTACATATTTACAATGTACTTAAATAAGCCATGGTTATTATGCCTGGGTGGAAATTAATTATTTTCCCAGTCAGCACTGATTGACCAGGAAGCAGGAAATTAGAAAGGACAAGGTTAAATCCTTGAAGGGGATTTTTTAGTGTGATAAATGCTCTTGGGAATAGAACACGATTTTCAAAAACCAGCAACTCTAAATAAGCACAAAGTTATAGATCCCACATTACTAAATGACAAATTAAGAGCCTTAGAAGCTGAACGCAGTTTAGGTTTTGGGTGGGGAGAGAAGAAAGCAAAGGGAAGGGAGCCCAGTGCTTTTGCAGCTCTGACTTTTCTTATCTTCTACATGCTTTACTCTCTTTCTTCTTTAGCCTGGGAAAAACAACAGTTACAGGCTGTGCTTGGAAGCCTGAGAGTTTATGAGAAATAGCATCTGGGTAGGGTCTCCAGAAGCAGAGTTTAGACAGATTCTTAGGCAAGGGAATAGGAGGGAGATCTCCCTGGAGAAGTGGTGTGAGATGATGGGGCAGGAGAAGCACCTCAGAAAGGATGGGTCCCAGGTGGAGACCAGCTGCAGCTTAGTCCTACAGTGGTGGTACTCCGGAGGTCCAACTGTACCATGCGTTGGTCCCTCCTGGGGGCAGGGTTTCTGTATCAGTCAGGTATTGGCTAAAGGCTGTGGGAAAATGGCAGCTTGGGGTCATAACCACACAGGAAGTTGGTACCACTGAGGCCCACGCCAACACTCTGGAGAAGGGGACAGTTAAGGTGTTTTGCATTACCTGGTAAAAAATCATCTAGGTCACTACACATAGCAGCCACCATAGCATCAACCACAGCAGGTGGCATCTTGCTGCTTCTCCCACAGTCATCCTAAGGTAGAGGAAAGACCCTGCATTTGTCATGAGGTGAGTGGGAGGGATGACAAAGCAGGGATAAGGACAAAAGAAAGAGGACCTGATTATGAGTTGTATAGTCTGCACTCAGACTGGGTGTGAATGAACACATTACATGGAAAGGGGGAGGCAGAAGAGAAGTAGCATAGAAGCACCATATTGCTGCACTTAAAGACAGTGGCAGGTGGGAAACCTGAGCAGGCATGGGCAAGGTGGGAACACCTGCACAAACAGCTGGAGAAGGTTTTTCATTCATGTGCACCTGCCCATGGTCCCTGTGGGAACGGAAGTCCTGACAAAAGCACTTTCAGAGCATAGCTGTCTTGGTTTTAATCAGCCTTGAAAATGACTTGCCCTCCTACCATGTTCTTCATAAAATGAAAGGGCACATGAAAAGGATTTAGGCTTGGTAATACAATATATAATGCTTTTCTAATCTTCAGAGGATTAGCAAGAAAAGTAAATTTTCTCAGACACAAATGTCTAAATTCTTTAGGATTCTTTGATCCAATACAATTAGTAAATTCAATTACAGGGTGTGTGTGTATGAGTGTGTGTGTGCATAAAATAGTCCTTGTGCAATTTAAGTTGCAAGAATTAGTGATTACATAGTATTTTACCTGTAATGTATGAAACCCAGAATAAAAGCAATATTCCGAGAGGAAAGCCAGCTTGCTTCATTGAATAAGGCAATCCTGGAAAAACATAAAATGCCCACTCATCACATTAATAAAACATATACAAATACAGAAGCTTTTTAGCAATTCCTGCATATAGTAGGCTAAGTACACTGAGATATTTATATGACATAATTATAAACAGTGCATATGACTACTAAAATTAAATGTTAGCATATTAATACTTATTTCAGAGTAAAATGTTGTAAGTTAAGGACATATATAGAGAGCAAGTTTATGAGGTAATGGAATATAAATAAGACAGCAAAAAATAAAAAATAGATGCCAGTTCCTACAAATCATGTTCACATCAGGGTGAAGGGATCATCTGACCTAGAATATGGAGAGTAATGACCCAAAGCTCTCTTCATGTACTGCCTGGGAAAGCAGAGAGTATGAAAGAGCACAGAAGGGTAATAGAACATGAAGAGTCAAAATGGGCAACCATGTAGGAAAAGGGGAGAAAAACAAGAAGGCAAAAGTATTTTTATAAAGCTGAAGGGGGTAATATGAAATATTTTCTTATGACTTCTGTGGGGAAATGAACAATTTTAGATTATGGACAATACAATTTTTAGAAATATTTCTATGCAGCATTTTACTCTCTGAAAAATTGGCCCCAGCCAGGTAGCTCAGTTGATTAGGGCATTGTCCTGATATGCCAGGGTGGAGGGTTTGATCCCTGGTCAGGGTTATACAAGAAGCAACCAGTGAATGTATGGATAAGTGGAAAGACAAATCAATGTTTCTCTCTCTTCTTCTTTTCTTACTCTAAAAATAAAGAAGAAAATTGGCTGAGCATAATTAAGAGGTATTTTAGATGTTGCTCACATGGATCAGCTTAAAGTATTTAAGTCAGAAATTTTGTCCAGAATTCTGCCAAGAAGAGCTTCCCTCACCTCTGTAGCTCATGGATGCAAACTTCAAACTAGTCTTTGACCCTGTTTTTTTTACTACTTTGCTTCAGGTACTTCCACTTGATGTACTATTTGAAAAAAATTATTTATATATGGAAACAAATAAAAAAAAATACACATCACTCAGTTCAGATAAGTATTCAATGATGACTATGACTAAAATGTCAAAACTTTACAAAAAATAATATTCTCAACGAGTATTACATGATTCTGTTTTGTCCCTATTTTTTCTTAAATTGGATGTTTTCGAATAACAAAAAAAATAAGTATGGGAAAATAACTACCTTTATAATTATAATACAATATACTTAATTTTGTCTTTGTCTCAAATTGGGAAAATGTGAGCTGCTCATTTCTTTCAATTATGATTTGGCTCCTTTATTAAAAAAATCATATTCACCTTTTTAAACCAATTTCTATTTGTTGACTAAATTATATTTAAAATGAATACAAATTTAAATTTATATTCATATTTTAAATTTAACACTATATAGATGGGTAAAGTACTATTGTATGGATTTAATTTTTCACAAGTTTGGTATATTTTCACATTAAAATTTTGTACCTCCAATATTTCCATATATCTGGAGTTTTACACTTCTAGATGGTCATGGAAAGGTGATTCATGTAATGATGCACACTTCAGGAAGAGGGAAAAGTAAATTAGGTAACATTATCAATTGTGCATGTAGCCTGTGAAAAAAATTTTTCAGTATGTCCTATATGAAACCCCACCTAACCTAACACATGTGGAGGATGCTCTCAATTGTGCAAAGAGTGTGGATCACAACTCCATCTTCAGCAAAAAAGGGACTGATGTTGCTGCCCATTGTTACAGAGGGAGAAATGGAAGGCTCTTATGGAAGACAATGACCAATTTTATCATTTAAGATTTTTACTCTAAAAAAATCAATGAACATTAACAATAAGAGTCTTAAATTTGGCCTTTTCACTCAATATTTAAAAAACAACAACAAAGCAATACTTACCTACTATACCAGATCCTATAATAGAGTTGACAACATTAAAAACAGCAGCAGACTGACGACAAGTTTCCCGTTTGTGCTTAGGTTCAGAAACGAGGAGTTCTTTGTCATCTAGATCGCTCTGTTTAAATATATTAAATGTCCAGTAATGAATAAAGTTAAACCAGTATTTACTATTTCAAAACCAGAAAAGTGTTAAATATGCAATATAGTAGACTAACACGGTATCAATGATGATAATAATGGCAATCACAATATTAAAAATGATGAGAATAATAATAAAGAGTAACAATTATAGCTAGTAGCTCAACAGAGTTTTGCAAACTCCATCCTAAAATGTCCCAATTAAAGCTGCACCAAGTGCATGGATGCTACGTGGAACCCCAGAGTATAGCATCCGTTAGAGAGACAATGATAAGATTTTGTGGAATTAAAGGGGTTACATTGAAAAGTGCCTGGCAAGGACAAAAAAAAGTCAGATCAAGGCAAAGCCTTTTCCGGAGAACTTTCGGGGGTGCTAACCAGGACCCCCAAATGAAGGTAAGGCAACCTCCGTTGCAAGGTAAATAAAGCTTTGAGGGAACTTGGCTTCAGAACCTGCCCCAGTCTCCAGTTTTACCTGTGGGGGGATGATGGGCTGCTGCCCCTGGTAGCCCATGGTTGCACCCGGGTCCTCAGCAGGTGGAACATTGATGGTCTTGGATAACTTACTCTAGCCACACCTTCCTCCTCCGAAACCTCGCAGAGCCGGACTGCGTGCAGTGGGAAAGCTGGAAAGCTGGACCCAGTTGTCCCTCCTACGTCGTTGGCTCCACCCCCGCACCTCCGCGGGTTGCACGGACTGCAGCGGGGAGCTCTCTTAGCTGCCTCAGCGGGAGAACTTTCCCCCCCAGGGACTTGCCCAGCCAAATGCACCTTCCTCCTCCTGCGGAGATGCCACAAGATGTTTCTGATCTGGGCAGACCTCTCTCTCTCTCCCACCCCAGCGCCAGTTGCAAAGTATAGTTTGTTCTGCCCACAGGGCCTGCCCAGATTGCAGAGTTACGGTGGCCTCAATTTAGTTCATCTCCAATTTAGCTGCACCTTGGCTGGAGATTGATGCCCAGGTAAGAATGCAGTAGCACCCCCCACCCCCACGGAGTATGTCTTCTATCACGTCCTCCTCCTTACACCTCTTCTATGGCAAAGAGAGCAGATGAAAATGCAGGGCTTTTATTTTAAATGGAAAAAAAACCCCCAACTTTTCTAGAGTTTTAGCAAATTCGATTACTCAGCATGCTTGGGTCAAATATTACCTGTGACTTTTCAGAAAAGTAGACTTAAAGAGAGCAAAGGAAGATGGACTGATAACAGATTCAATAAGTGACCTTAAAGGAGGGGCGTTGGGGTATGATGTGATGGGAAAGGGAAGGCACCTAGAGTATCTGAGCTAGAAAGAATCATAAAGGGCCTTTTATTCATCCTTTATCTTACGGATGAGGAAAAAGAACCCAGAGAATATTCAATCACAGAAAGACAGAATTCATAGAGAATAGTTTCAGGTACAGTGTGAGTGGTAATGTAACATTGGTACTTATCAAACACGTACTTTGCCATGTATAATGAGCACTTTTTGCTCAAATTTTTCAAGGAAAAATAACGATGCACATTATATACAGGATTAATGATTACACACCATGGGTGTAATAATCAGTATAATAAATCCCATGCATAATGCATACAAAAATGGGAATGCACATTATACACTGCAAAATAGGGTACTTTAAGAGCTTCTGGTTCATAGACATTTATTTAAAATTATGAAACATTTTAAGAACATGAGAAAACTAAAGAGAATTATAAAACACCATATACTCTCCACCATCAAATTAACAAATGTTAACATTTTATCATATTTTCTTCAAATTGCAAAAATAAACATTTAACATCACAATAGAAACCACTTTGCTTGTCCTCATTCTTTCCCCTTCATCCTGAGTCATCCAGTTCATGAAAGTAGTATGTATCTTTTCCATCCATGCTTTACATTTTAATTCATCATTTATAGCTGTAAATGTTCAGCTTTTCACTTGTTTTTGGGTTGGAGTTCAGTATTCCAGCTTCTGGTACCAGCTTCTTGTATGCTGGACCAGAAACTAGAAGTTTGTTATACATATTTTAATGATCTATCTTAAAGACCTTTTTTATAATTTCAAAAGTGTTATTTGTTTAATAGAATTTCAAAAGTACTATAAGTCTCAATGAGAAAACGTGGAAAAGAAAGAATAGGACTGGCGGTACCTAGAATCACTGGCAGTTAGCCCATGCAGAGATAAACACAGTTAACATTTTAGGTCCCCATAGTTTACTCAAATTACACAGTGTTTAAGGTAGAGGGTAAATGCATATTACGCGCACATAAGCAGTTTTATTGAGTCTGTCTTCGCCCCAAGATAGACAAGACACTACAGAAGCCAGACTTTCAGGAACATAGAGAGCCTTAATTTGAACTTTTTACACATTATACAATCTGTGTAATATGGTATATTATGTTCATGTGTGATTATTACTTCTCTTCATTATTTAGTTACTGCCTAGGCTACCTGACCTCTAATAGCATGTAACTCACTCAGAAATAACCCGAGAAGGCTCTCTGTTGGCAGAAGTCTGAATTTATAAAGCTCTTCTGATTGCTAACCTGACTCCATTTAGCCATTATTAAGGTTCAAGTTTGAGAATAGAGAGAAAAATTTCAATCCACATCCCTGGGAAAGTTACTTTTTCCTCAACCTTAAGAATCTGAAGAAGGGTATACTTTTGTTTTTGTAAAAATGGAAGCTTGATAATTCTCTACAGTGTTAGGTTATTGGCTTAGCTGTTGCAACAAGTAGAGCCTTAGTTGCGTCCTCAACTTTCCAGATGTAGGTGTCCTTAGTCTTTAGAGGTCGGGAAGGACTGCTCAGATAATTTTGGCAAACCATTCAGAATGTATTCTTTCCCTTTTTCTTTGCATTAATCATCTTACAAAATCATTCTTATAACTCTCTTCTTTGATCAATATGTTAGTCATTATTAAAGAATACCTTATTCTTGTGATTGCATGTTATTATTACCTCATAGTTCATGTATTTTTGTTATTTTATAACTGTAAATATTAGAATTATGTAAAGCCATTATAATATCATTTCTGGATGGAAGTCAGGGAGAGTGTGGCACTGAGGACTGAGTTTAAATTAATGTGACGGTGAGCCCTGGTTTGTCCAAGACTGTCCTGGTTAGGCTTCTTATGTCAATGTAACTATGAACAGGATCTTTTTCATTCTTAAAAGTGTCCCAGTTTGAATGATAAGTTACAATACTATGCAAGAGAGGTTCATGGGGAAAATAGTCTCACCTAATATCTGTATAACGCTTCACAGCTTTCTCTAGTGGTATCCAAGCTGAGAAGGGATGGAGATCTAAAAATGTGGATTTTTGGTTGTTTTTTACATAAGCACTCCATTTCATTTGTTTTTCATTATTTTTATTATTGACACTATTACAGATGTCCCCATTTACCCCCTTTGCCCACCTCCACCCAACTGCCACTCCCCCTTTCTTCTGGCCATCACCACATTGTTGTCTGTGTCCATGGGTTCTGCATATATATTTTTTGGCTAATACCTTCACCTTCTTTCATCCTGTGGCCCTTTCCCCTTCCCTCTGATGGCTGCCCGTTTGTATCACGTGTCCATGCCTTTGTTTCTATTTGGTCATCAGTTTATTTAGATTATTCAGTTAATCAGATTCTACATGTAAGTGAGATCACATGGCAATTGGTCTGTCTCTAACTCGCTTATTTCACTTAGCATAATAATGTCCAGATCTATGCTGTCGAAAAAGGTAAGATTTCCCTCTTTTTAAAAAATTATATATTATTGATTATGCTATTACAGTTGACCCAAGTCTTCCCCCTTAGCTCTCCCTCCACCTAGCACCCAACATAAGTTCTGTGGCTACTCCATTTCCTATACTGTACTTTACATCCCCATGGCCATTCTGTAACTGCCAATTTGTAATTCTTAATCCCCTCACCTCTTTATCCATTTCCCCCCAATCTACCATCCCATCTGGCAACCATCAAAACCCTCTTGGTATCCATGATTCTGTCTCTGTTCTTTTTGTTTGCTTAGTTTGTTTTTCAGATTCAATTGTTGATAGATATATATGAAATCAGCTGACAATCTTATGGAAACTCCCCTGTAGGTAACTAACTTCTTTTCTCTTGCTACTTTTAAGATTCTCTCTTTATCTATAACCTTTAACATTTTAATTATGATGTGTCTTGAAATGGGCCTCTTTGCATCCATCTTGTTTGGGACTCTGCTCCCTGGACTTGCATGTCTTTTTCTTTCACCAAATTAGAGAAGTTTTCTTTCCTTATTTTTTAAAATAAATTTCCAATTTCCTGTTCTTTCTCTTCTTCTTCTGGTACTCCTATGATGCAAGTGTTGGAATGCTTGAAGTTGTCCTAGCGGCTCCTTATACTGTCCTTGTTTTTTTGGATTCTTTTTTCTTCTTGCTGTTCTGATTGGTTGTTTTTTTCCCCATGTTCCAAACCACTGATTTGATTCTCAGCTTCTTTTGCTCTACTGCTGTTTCCCTGTAAATTGCTCTTTATTTCAATTTTTGAATCCTTTGTTTCTGACTGGATCTTTTGTATGCCTTTGAGGTTATCACTAAGTACCTTCAGTGTCCTTATAACCAGTGTTTTGAACTCTGCAACTGATAGATTGTTTATCTATACTTTGTTTAGTTCTTTTGCTGGAGTTTTATCTGTTCTTTCATTTGGGCCATGTTTTTTTGTCTCCTCATTTTGGTAGCCTCCCAGTGTTTGTTTCCATGTATTAGGTAGAGCTGCTATGACTCCCTGTCTTGGTAGCAAGGCCTAATGTACTAGGTATCCTGTAGAGTCCAGTGGCACAGCCTCCTCAATCACCCAAACTGGGTACTTGAGGTGTGCCCTTCTTGTGTGCTGTGTACACCCTCCTCTTGTAGTTGAAGCTTAATTGATATTGGCAAGTCAATGCGAGAGATTTACTCAGGCCAGTTAGCTGCAAGGTCTGGCTATGCCCACTGACCACCAACCTCTGCCCCCTGTGGAGGATCAGATGTGCAGGGGCAGAGTGGTAGTGTTCCACTTGGAACACTACCACTGGTCTGTAGCTGTCCACTGGGTGCACAGGCTCTGGGGTTTCCCAGGTGGTGCAGGCCAAGGTCAACCCCAACAGGAGTTCTGCTTGGGACTGCCCTGAGTGAGCTATAAAACAATATGCAGATGGATGCTACTTGTGCTGGGCTTGCAGATTCCCAGTGGAAGCCAAACTGTGATACCAAACTAGTTGCTCCTAGTGCTGGGTCTTGGGTCATTTAGAAAGAGGTATGGGGGTTGGGGGCTCACTGGGGCTAACTTTGCTTCTTTCAGAAGATTTAGAAAGTTGTGAAGCAAGAGCCAAGACAAGCTATTCATATGGAAAGACCACTGTTAACAGCTTGGGTGGGCCTGGAAGTTGGGTGGGACAGAACCTTAGGGGATCTCCAGGGCAGGGCAAACAGTATTAACCAGGTTGATGGAGTCTCAGATACGGCACTCACTTGTCATCACTGTGGCTCTGTTTGGGCAGGGTTCAGAAAAGGGACAATGACCTCTGCCCACCTTTCTGTTTGGGAGAAAGCTGTCCCCCAGCCCTTGCCTTGATGCCAGATACTCCATCTTCCCTGTATGCCACTGGTGCCTTTCAAGCTGCGACCCTGGTGCTGGAGTTCAGAGGGAGTGAGCCTGAGTAAGTCCATGTGTGGGTTCTTTAAGAGAGATTGCTTGGGACTCCAGAAGTTCCTTCTACTGACTCAATCCCTGCTACTTTTTATGGTCAGAAGTTATGGGGACTTATCTCCCTGGCACTGGGACACTTGGCTAGAGGGCCTGGTATGGGCCTGAGAATCCTTACTCTTAGATATCCCTCCCAAATTTTTATTCACCACACATGGATGTGGAACCAGCCCATTCTGCATCCCTGCCCCTCTTACCAGTCTGGATGGGTGTTTCTTTAATTCCATAGCTGTCAGACTTCCATTCAACTATTTGATTTCTGATGATTCTCAGTGATGATTGTTCTACAGTTTAGCTGTAATTTTGATGTGGTTGTGTGTGAAGGTGAGCTGTATTTGCTTATTCCTCCATCTTGACTAGAAGTCCAGATTTCCTTCTTTTTTAGGGCTGTGTAGTATTCCATTGTGTAGTTATATCACAGCTTTTTTTTTACCCACTCATCTACTGAAGGGCAACTGGGCTGATTCTGGACCTTGGCTATTGTAAATAATGTTACTATGAACATAGGTGTGCATATATCCTTTGAATAGGTGTTTCAGGATTTCTAGGATACATTCCCAGAAATGGGTCAAAAGGTGGTTCCATTTTTGATTTTTTGAGGAAGTTCCATACTGTTTTTTACAGTGGCTGCACCACTCTGCATTTCTAACTATAGTGCATGAGGGTATCTTTTTCTCAGCATCCTTACCAGCCTTGCTGTTTGTTGATTTATTGATGGTAGTCATTTTGGCAGCTGTGAGATAACATCTCATTGTGGTTTTAATTAATAGCTCTCTGATGATGTTGAGTTTTTTTTCATATGTCTATGGGCCATCCATATGTCCTCTTCAGATAAATATCTATTCAGGTCCTATGCCCATTATTTAATTGGTTTGTTTGTCTTCCTGATGTTGAGTTATATAAATTCTTTATATTTTAGAAATTAACCCCCTATCAAGATGTATCATTGGCAAATATGTTCTCCTATACAATGGGTTCCCTTTTCATTCATTGTTGGTTTCTTTTGCCCTGCAGAAGCTTTTTAATTTGATGTAGTTCCATTTGTTTATTTTTTCTTTATTTCCCTTGCCCTAAGAGATGTATCTACAAAAATATTTATATGAGAGATGTCTGAGATTTTACTGTCTGTGTCTCCTTCTTAGGATTTTTATGGTTTTGTGACTCATATTTAAGTTTTTTATTCATTACGAATTTATTCTTGTATATGGTGTAAGTTGGCAGTCTGGTTTCATTTTTTAATTTTTTTTGCTTCTACCTGTTCAATTTTCCCAATACCATTTATTGAAGAGACCGTCTTTACTCCATTGTATGCTCTTGCCTGCTTTATGAAATATTAGTTTATCATAAGATGTATGTTGATTTCTAGGCTCTCTATTCTGTTCCATCGATCAGGTAGTGTGATTCCTCTAATTTTGTTCTTCTTTCTCAAGATTGCTGAGGCTATCTGGAGTCTTTTTTGGTTCCAGATACATTTTTGGAATATTTGTTCTAGGTTTATGAAATATCATTGGTATTTTAATAAAAATTGCCTTGAGTCTATAGATTGTTTTAGTATAGACATTTTAATTATATTAATTATTCCAATCCATGAACTTGGTATATCTTCCACTTATTTGTATCTTCTTTCATTTCTTTCTTCAGTGTCTTATAATTTTCTGAGTACAGGTCTTTTACCTCCTTGGTTAAATTTATTTTTAGGTATCTTATTTTTGTTGTTATTGTTGTAATAGTTATTGGGGTTATGTTGAGGTATGATCCCTCTCTTCCCACTTTGCTGAGAGTTTTTAACATAAATGGGTGCTGGATTTTATCAAATGCTTTTTCTGTGTCTATTCACATGATCATAGGATTTTTATCTTTTTATTTTTTAAAAGATTTTATTTATTTATAGAGAGTGGAGAAGCAAGGGAGAAAGAGAGGGAGAGAAACATCAATGTGTGGTTGCCTCTCATGCACCCGCCTACTTGGGGACCTGGCCTGCAACCCAGGCATGTGTTCTGACTGGGAGTTGAACTGGTTTCCCTTTCATTCTCAGTTCAGCACTCAATTCGTTGAGCCATACCAGCCAGGGCAGATTTTTATCTTTTATTTTGTTTATGCAATTTATCACATTTACTGATTTGTGAATATTGTACCAACCTTGCATCCCTAGAACAAATCCAATTTGATCTTGGTATCTGTTCTTTTAATGCATTGCCAGATCTGATTTGCTAATATTGTGTTGAGGATTTTAGCATCTTTATTAATTGGGTATATTGGCATATAATATTTTTTTCTTTGTAGAGTCTTTATCTGGTTTTTGGAATTAGGATAACACTGGCCTTGTAAAAAGAGCTTGGAAGTTTTCCTCCCTCTAAAATTTTTTTAATCAATTTGAGGATAGGTGTTTGTTCTTCTTTGAAGATTGGTTAAATTCACCTGTGAAGCCATCCAGTCTAGTGCCTTTGTTTGCTTTGAGTTTTTTTGATTACTGCTTCAATTTCATTAGTTGTTATCAGTCTGTTCAGGTTTTCTGATTCTTTCTAACTCAGTTTTTGAAGATTGTTTGTTTCTAGGATTTTGACCATTTCACCCAGGTTGTCTAATTTGTTGGCATATGGTCATTTATAGTGTTTTCTTTCTATCCTTTGTATTATTTAGATATCAGTTGTTACTTCTCCTCTTGCATTTCTAATTTTGCTTATTTGTCTCCTCTCTCTTTTTTTCTTAATGAGTCTGGCTAAATGTTCATCAATTTTGTTTATCTTTTTAAAGAACAAGCTTTTGGTTTCATTGATATATATATATCTTGAGACAGGCCTGTAATGCTATGAACTACCTCTTAGGACTGCTTTCTCAGTGTCCCATAGATCTTGGGTTGCTGTGTGTTGATTTTTATTTTATGATTTATTTTATTTGTTTCCTGGTAATTTTTTATCTCTTCCTTGAGCTCATTGGTAACCTATTCATTGTTTAATAATGTGCTATTTAACCTCCATGTGTTTGAATGTTTTTGTTTTTCATTGTAGTTGATTTCTAGTTTTACGTCATTGTGATTTGAGAAGATGGTTGATATTATTTCAATCTTCTTGAATTTGTTAAAATTTATTTTGTGTCCTAACATGTGCTTTACCTTTGAGACTGTTCCATATACACTTGAGAAGAATGTATATCCTGTTGCTCTGGGATGAAATGTTCTGTAAAAATCAACTAAATGCATCCTATCTAGTGTATGTCATGTACGTTCAGTTTCCATGTTGATTTTTTTTGTCTGGATGATCTATTCATTGATGATACTGGGGTATTAAAATACCCTACTATGATTTTATTGCTGTCAATCTCTCCCTTAAAGTCCACCAAGATTTTCTTTATATATTTTGGTGCTCCTACATTGGATGCATATATGTTCACCAGGGTTATATCTTCTTGTTGGATTGATCCCGTTAGTATTACGTAGTGACCTTCTTTGTCTCTCATTATGGCCCTTGTTTTGATGTCTATTTTGTCAGATATAGTATTGCTACCCCAGCTTTTTTGTCTATTTTGTTTTGCATACAATATTTTTTTCTATCCCTTCACCTTCAGCCTGTGTGACTCTTTTGTTCTGAGGTGGGTTTCCTACAGACTGCATATATATGGGTCATGTTTTCTTATCCATTCAGCTATGTCTTTTGATTAAATTATTTAATTCATTTACATTTAAGGTTGTTATCAATAACTACATATTTATTGCCATTTTCATTATACCTTTGTTCTTCTCTCTGTTTATTTTAAGCAGTTCCTTTAACGTTGCTTGCAATAATGGTTTGGTGGTAATGAGCCCCTTTAGCCCCTCCTTATTTTTGGTCTGGGAAACTCTTTACTTCATATTAGATTTTAAATGATAGTATTGCTGATCAAGTAGTCTTGGTTTCAGGTCTCTGCTTTTCATTACTTTGAATACTTCACGCAAATCCCTTCTGGCCTGCAGTGTTTCTGTTGAGAAATCAGCTGACAGCCTTATGAGAATTCCCTTGTAGGTAATCAACTGTCTTTCTCTTGCTGTCTTTAGTATTCTCTCTTTGTCCTTAACTTTTGACATTTTACTTATGATGTGTCTTTGTGCAGTCCTCTTTGGTTCTTTGGGTTCATCTTAATTGGGACGCTATGCTTCCTGAACTTCTGTGACTTTTTCCTCCGCCACATTAGGGAAGTTTTATACCATTATTTCTTCAAACCAGTTCTCTATCCCTTGCTCATGTTCTTTTCCTTCTGGTACCCTTATGATGCAGATGTTATGTTTCACGTTGTTCCAGACTTTCCTTAAATTATCCTTATTCTTTTAAAATCTTTTTTTTCTTTTTGCTGCTTTGATTGGGTGTTTTTTCCTACCTGTCTTCCAAATTTCTGCTTTATCCAACCTTCTTTTTATTCTTTCCAGTGTATTCTTGATATCAGATATGCTATTCTTAATTTCCAATTGGTCCTTATTCATGGATTCAATGTCTTTTATCATGCTTTTGTACTTCTCACTGTTTCTTGAGCAGCCTTACAACCATTACTTTGAACTCTGTATCTGATAATTGCTTGCCTATCTTTCATTTAGATTTTTTTCCAGAGATTCCTCCTGTTCTTTAGTTTGAGGCCTGTTTCTTTGTCTCCCCACTTTGGCAATCTCTTTATGCTAGTTTCTATTCATTTATTTTTTATTCTATTAAAAAAATTTCATTGCTGTTCAGTTACAGTTGTCCGCATTTTTGCCCCATTGTTTCTATTTATTAGACAGATTTGTTATGACTCCAAGTCTTCATGGGTGGCTTTATGTAGTAAGTATCCTATGGGACTCAGTGGTGCAGTCTCCTTGATTTCCAGAGTTGATGCTCTAGGAATATCCTTTGTCTGGGTTTTGTGGGATTTCTGTTGCCCTATTAGCACATGGGATCGACCCTCAGACTGGCTGACTATGAGGTCATGCATGCAAGCTGCCGTGTGGGTGCAGTCTCAAGGTGGCTTCTTTTGTGGCTCCTTGGTTAGGAACCTCCTCTTGTGCCAATCTTTAGTTGGTCATTCAGGGTGTTTTTTTTTTTTTTTTCTAATTTAGTTGAATTCAGTTTGGTTCTGGGAGGAGGAGATCCACCTACTCTGCCACCATCCTGAAAGCTGTAGAATTAAAAAACAAAAGATCCAAACAACCCCCCCTCTACCCCGGATTGATTCAAGCTTAAGGCTTCTTGGCAAATGCCTCAAGTTTATGGGACCTAATTTCTTTATTTATAGAAAGAGAATTAATAGCAGTAGTTGTGGAAATTCAGTGAGATAACCTATTTGCATTAGTTTCCTATAGCTGCTGTAACAAACTTTGTTAATCTGGTTGCTTTAAAGCAGCAGAAATTTATTTTTACAGTTCTGAAGGCCAGAAGTTGGGAATCAAGGTATCATTAAGGCCATGCTCTTCCTGAAATGTATAGGGGGAAATCCTTTCTTGCCTCTTCCTAGCTTCTGTTGGTTTGCCAGCAATCTTTGATGCTTCCTGGCTTGTAGATGCATCACTCTAATATTCCAACTCCACATGCCATTTTCTCTGTCTTTTCACATACTCTTCCCTCTATGCATGTCTATGTCTGTGTCCAACTTCCCTTTTTTATAAGGAAACTAATCATTATTGGAATCAAGCCCTCTAATGACCTCATCTTAACTTGACAATACCTGCAAAGATATTTATTTCTAAATAAAGTCATATTCTAAGATACTGGGGTTAGAACTTCAACATATCCTATTTGAGGACTACAGTTTAACCCATAACACTATTTTAAATGAATTTGATTAATCACTTGGGACATAATGCATTCTCAATAAGTGTTTGCTGCTGCTATATCCAAACAGAAAAATATTTTGTTAAGCCAAAGTTGTATAATGTGGAGGAAGTTTTGGCTGCTGTGTGCTATTTGGCTGCAAATAGCTGTTCTCCTTTCTTCCACCATGACAGAGGCTCTGGTTTTCATCTGGACCACAGACACCTAAAAAGAGAAATAAAATTCACTTTTTCACTTGCTGCTGGTTATGGTTAAGTTCTGATGAAGAGGATGTAGGTGGAATGTATATCCTTAAAGAGAAGGTTAGTACCTTTACCTCACTTTTCCTCCTTCCTACTAGTGGAGTGCAGAAATATGATGGCTGAAGCCGGAGCTTTATCCTGGACCAACCACCTGTTGGAAACTTTGTATTGAAGATGGCTGAGTAACATGATAGAAGGAGCCTGAGTTTCTGGTGGATATTGTAGATCTGAATTATTCACGTAATGTGAGAAGGGAATACACTTTCTTCTTATTTAAACTACTGTTATTTGGAGTTTTCTGTCATTCATAGACCAATCTAACCCTTATTAACACCTCCTAAGGGTACCAAGACTGTGATTCTAGTAGTCAAAAGGATTAATCCAATCCAGATATTTTTAAATAACAGCATCTAAAGAGGTTCTTTAACTGAACTCTTGTGGAAGTAATAAGAAGTTTCATTGTACTTAATTAAACTTTGTATTAATAAATATACACAGTTTACTGTTAAATGCATATATAATAAGCTATAAGTCATTAGATTCTGATATTTTTAGTTTATCGCCATTAGTGAAGTGGTGAAAAAAACTCTGGCTAATACAGCCAGGGCAATGTTTTCTCTGTTGATATGATATGGGTCCCCTTCTCTGTGTCCCACGTTGGTCTCATTCTTAGATCCTTAGGTGTCTGGTCAGCACCGATTGTCCATGTCTTGCTTCAGAGTCTGCATCACTTATCCCAGAGAATCACTATTAGTCTTTGATCGTTAACCTGAGTACTGACTCAGCCAAACTGTAGCTCTGACCCTGTCCTGAGTTCAGTCTCAGCATTTTCTGTTCTACTGACTATATTTTCTGCACCTGTAATAAAGAATGTAATTTTAAGTCTCTATGCAATGAAGTGTTTCTACCAAGAATCAAAATCCCAATTTGATGTACATGTTTGCAGCTCACTTTGTAAGATCAGAACCATTTCCCAAGCTCCAGTAGCTGGAAGTGAGTGGCTCTTACACATTAGCCACTTCATGTCCACTACATGTGAATAACATAATGCAAGATATTAGGGAAGCAAGCTGATATTTGTCCCCAAATGGTACCAGTTTTCATCACTCAGTAAATATACCCAAGTACATGTAAAGTGACAGTTTAAAAGAATGCAATTGGATGCTATATGCCCTTTCATACCATTTAGTCAAGGGAATATTTGAATGTTACACTAGAATAAATAAGATCTGATTTACCTACACTGATCTTTCTCTTTTTGTTGTTTTAATAAAGTTTCATTTGCAATAGTTCTATCCTATACCAGTTGAACTAAACTGGGAAGAAGGAAATTGTGTACCTCTCAATTGAGCTGGCTAGGAAGATTAGAGGCTCAGCCTGACAGTACTGTAGACTATGTCACCTCAAGAACTTGCAGCAAGTGACAGTTATGGCTGTTGGTCCTCTCCTAGTCAGCACATTGTCTTCTCATGCATAATGTGTGATAGAAATACTCTTTGTCACAAAGAATTGCAAGTAGGGTTAAAATCAGGGAGTGGGAGTAGAGGGGTCAAAAGAAACTGTGTGACTAGAGCTTGGATTACCAAAAGTGTAGAAATATGGGCTGACAAACTTCTTTTAAGTCTCTTAATCTGATTCTGTCTCTTTGTTTCTGGTCCCAGGTAGTTTTGTTTATTGCTAAAATATAATACCTAGTCCTTTCCTTTGTAGATGGCCTGTAAGCATGAAAAGGTTCACATTTATATATTGTTCTTATTGATGATGATGATTTTATTTCTTCACTGAACCTAGCATGGGACTCATATAATTACTGCTGCTCATTAAAATATACTAAATAGAAAAAACAATCTCAAGAGAAATCAGCTAGTAGAAAGTCTTGTTGTTAAGAGAGGATGAGTTTAATGTGGCCAGAAATAGGGAGCATCAGGACAACATTTCGGTAATGAGATCATGATACTCATTTGACTCTAGGGCATCTGAGAAACTGAGAAAGGCCTGGCCCACTCTATTTGTTAATGCAACCAGAATATTGAAAAAAAATATATAGGAAAGGATCACACATAACTGTGACACAGCTTTAAATATTTTATTTAACAAATTAATGCTCTGCTTTTAATTCCAAAATATAGCATAATTCTGTTATTCATATGATAATTATATGATATCTTAAAATGTAGTTATTAATAATGTATAACAGTGAGATGGTGTTTTAGTGTTTAAAGTTGATTTTGAGGGACAAAATTTAATCTCTTTAATGTATATCTGTAGTTGTATGTATAATTTCATTTAGAGTTAAGGTCTAAATCTGAGGCTCATCAAGCATTGAAGACTCAAGCCAAATGACCCTGTGAACCATTTGTGACAGGAACTGTCTATCTTACAAATGTTTAGTAGATGTTCAAAATACCCAAAATATGAGCAATTGAAGGTAAAAATTATCCATTCCTGCTTCAGGGGATTATCCACTCATCCTCTATAAGGAAGGGGAAAATATAGTAGGCTCCATTGCACAGTCCCACAGAAGTCACATATCTGTAAGCTTATAGGTAATGACCAGTAAAGCAGTGTATGATCCACTGGGCATGCTCACACTTTTTAAAAAATGTTTTGAACATTGAACAGAGTTTTTGTGTACAGCACTCTATCATTTCTGAAAATAAATATATTATCTTTGGAGTCAACCTTCATTAAAAGATGAATAACTTGATCAGGTAGAATAAGTGATGTACCAAATAAGTGAAATAGACATATGCTAAGAGGATCAACTGATTATAAAAGGCTGGGGTGAGTGGTCAGGGACATTTGAAGGAAGATTGGAAACTGATAAAATTTAGCCTATTAAAGATGAAATTTAATTTGTAAACTTAACATCCCAACCCTGGATCCAGAAAACAAATTATATCGGTACAAGGTGGGAACATGTGGTTTATTTTAAACTCATTGCAAAACAAATGAATGCTTTTAATTAACAATAAGTTTTAAATAATTCAATAATGCCATTGAAAAAAGCCTACTGCAGCCGTAGGCAACAGTACTTGCAAGATATTGCGCAGAACAAGCAAAGTGGCAGTCCAGGCCATCTGTGTTGGTCACGCCACACATGCATAGACTATTATTTTTCAGTTTTGGAAGCCACAATTTGGAAAATTTACAGATAAGCTAGGAAATTTTCAGGAGAGGAATCAGAATGATGAAAGGTCTCATGAATCTTTAATTAGCTGAAGAATATAAGATTCAGGGGATTAGGGTTTACTGGATACAAGAAATGTCTGTATAATTGAATTACCTAGAGATATACTGGGATATCTTGAGTGGTAAATTCCTACGGGAGATATTTTAACAGGCATGACCACCAGGAAGGGGTGTTGTTTTATAGTGTTATTGGGGATGATAAAAACTAAGGAGTGGGCTGGGTGTTCTTTGCTTGCTAGTAAGAGAAACTTCCTTGAGCTTCTTAGAAATAAGGGGGGATGGTTGTTAGAAGTATTTCTATACTGGATCTAGGACTAGAAAACTTGGCAGGGTTCCAGATAGCTCTGGATGTTTGCTCTGTTTGCCTATCATGGCTAGTTTATCTTTGCTTCATGGAATTTTGGCTTCTCTCTGTAGATTAATCTGTTCTTTCAACTAACCAGATAGTCACTCAATTTTCCTAGGCAAATTCCAGAGGAAGTGAGTTGGGCATGCTCAGCTAAATACCATCACCACCATTGAGCACAGCCTTTTGAACCACACATCCTCTTGGGTGGCTGTCAGCCTAGGAATGAGCTCTCCTTGAGTCAAGCTGCAACCTCTTATCCAGTCAACAGCTAAGCCATTGGACCAGCTTCTATGGTTTACTTTCCAAACACTGGGTGTAGGATGGAGGAAAACAGTTTGAAGTAAAGGTGGGCTTGGGCAGTGACCTCAACCATGACCAGTATAAATGGAAATAATAAGTAGTTTAAAGTTTCTCCTGGAATTTGTAATTCCCCAATCCCATGATGCTAAGTAGGATCAGAGTTGAACCTTGGTCATTGAAAGTAAGATAAGGAGAGATTATAGCAATTTATAATACGGGGAGTAAGGCAGACGCATATATTATTGGGATAAATAAAATAAGAAATAGAAAAGAGTATTGGAAGTTGATAAAGGTAGATTCCAGTTAGTTTTATTATTTCTCATTATTTTTCAGTTTGTAATATTGCCTTTTACTACATACTTTCCTCCTGTTAACTGGAGAGGTGTAATGGATATATCAGACAAAAAAAAATAGAAAATGTACTCAATTTGAAAAGATGTAAAATGATTTAAAAAATATGAAATACACTTTTCAGTCAGAACTACCATCTTTCAGTAATTCACCAAAGTGACTAAACAAAGGGAAAGAGGAGAGGCACCTGCTATATGTTCCTTAGGCCTTTTAAAAAACATGAAGTTGTTCCTTTGGCCACATACATGTGAATCTATAAGAAAGATGATATTGAAACAATAATAAAAAACTCCTGACACACAAAAGCCCTAGATGGAATAGTTTCACAGAATTTTACAAAACATTTAAGGAAGAGCTAACCACTATCCTTCTCAGACTATTCCAAAAAATCCAAAAGGAGGGAAGACTCCCAAACTCTTTTTATGAAGCCAGCATCATCCTAATCCCAACCAGATAAAGACACAGCAAAGAAAGAAAACTACAGGCAATATCACTGATGAACATAGACACTAAAATCCTGAACAAAATATTGGCAAATTGCATCCAGCAATACATTAAAAAGATCAGAGAGCATGACCAAGAGGGATCAGTCTCAGGGATGCAAGGATACTACTATATCCACAAATCAATAAACATAATATATCACATAAACAAAAGGAAAGACAAATATCACATGATCATATCAATAGATGTGGAGAAAGCATTTGATAAGTAAGGTATAGCACCTATTTTTGATAAAACACTCAGCAAAGTGGGAGTAGAGGGAGCACACCTCAACATAATAAAGGCCACATTTGAAAAACCTACAGCTACTCAAAGGGCAAAAACTAAAAAGTTTTCTCATTTAGATCAGGAACAAACAAGGATGTCCACTTTTACCATTTCTATTCAACATAGTATGGGAAGTCTTAGTCACAGTGATCAGAAAAGAAAAAGAAATGAAAGGCATCCAAATTAAAAAGGAGGAAGCAAAATTGTCATTGTTTGCAAATAACATGATAGTGTACATAGAAAACCCTATAGACTCCACCAAAAAACTACTCAACCTAATAAGTAAAATTTGGCAAAGCAGTGGAATATAAAGTCAATATTCAGGAATCAAAAGCATTTTTGTACACCAACAGTGAAATATCAGAAACAGAAATCAGGAAAGAAATCCCATTTGCTACAGCAACAAGAAAAATAAAGGACGTGGGAGTAAACCTAACCAAGGAGGTAAAAGACATGTACTCAGAAAACTACAAAACACTGAAGTAGGAAATTGAGGAAGACACAAATAAATGGAAGCATATACCATGTTCATGGATTGGAAGAATTAATATCATCAAATGTTGATACTACCCAAGCAATTTATACATTCAAGGCAATCCCTATTAAAAACCAATGACATATTCCACAGTTATAGAATAAACATTTCAAAAATTTATATGGAACTGTAAGTGACCCTGAATAGCCATGGCAATTTTGAGAAAGAAGAACAAAGTAGGAAGGATCACAATACCTGATATCAAACTATATTATAAGGCCTCTGTAATCAAAACGGCTTGGTACTGGCATAAAAACAGACACATAGATCAATGGAACAGAATAGAAAGCCCAGAAATAAACCCATATCTCTATGGTCAATTAATATTTGACAAAAGGGGCAGAAGCATAAAATGGAGTAAAAATTGCCTCTTCAACAAATGGTGTTTGGAGATCTGGACAGCTACATGCAAAAAAAAAAAAAAATGAAATTCTACCACCAACTTATACCATACACAAAAATAACTGAAGATGGATAAAGACTTAAATATAGGTCATGACAACATGAAAGTCCTAGAGGAGAACACAGGCAGGAAAATTTCAGATGTCCCATACAGCAATATTTTCCCCAATATGCCACCTAGAGCAAGGGACATAAAGGAAAGTATAAATAAATGGGATCTCATCAAAATTAAAAGCTTCTGCATGGATAAGAAAACATCAGCAAAATGAAAAGGGAGCCAAATGTATTGGCAAATTTGCCAATGATACCTTGGACGAGAATTTTATCTCTAAAATATAAAAAGAACTAATATGACTCCACTCCAAGAAGACAAACATCCAATTAAAGAATGGACAAAAGACCTTAACAGACCATTCTCCAAGGACGACATTCAGAGTGTTGAGAGGCATGTGAAATGATGCTCAGCATCTCTAGCCTCCAGAGATATGCAAATTAAAAGCACAATGAGCCTTGGCTGGTGTAGCTCAGTGGATTGAGCACGGGCCTGTGAATCAAAGGATCGTGGTTCGATTCCCAGTCAGGGCACATGCCTGGGTTGCAGGCCAGTTCCCAGCAGGGGGACGCATGAGAGGCAACAACACATTGATATTTCTCTCCCTCTCTCCTTCCCTTCCCCTCTAAAGATAAAGAAAATATTTTAAAAAATAAAAGCACAATGAGATGCCATTTCATACTAGTCAGAATGGCTATCATAAACACATCAACAAACAAAAGTGCTGGAAAGTGTGGAGAAAAGGGAACCCTAGTGCACTGTGGGTGGGAAAGCAGATTGGTGCAGCCACTGTGGAAAACTGTGTAATTTCCTCAAAAATTAAAAATGGAACTGTCTTTTGACCCAGTGATTCCACTGCTGAGATTATACTAAAAATCCTGAAACACCAGTAGAAAAGAACCTATGCACCCCAATGTTCATAGCAGCACAATTCACAATAGCTAAGTGCTGGAAACAACCCAAGTGCCCATCAGTAAATGACTGTATCAAAGAACTATGGTACATTTACACAATGGAATACTATGTAGCAGAAAGAAAGAAAGAACTCCTACCTTTCACAACAGCATGGATAGATCTGGAGAGTGTTATGCTAAGTGAAATAAGCCAGGCAGTGAAAGACAAATACCATATGATCTCACCTATAAGTGGAACCTAATCAATAAAACAAACAAGCAAGCACAATATAATCAGAGATATTTAAATAAAGAACAAAGTGACAGTAACCAGAGGGGAGGGGGGAGATGGATAATGAGGGAATGAAGGGAAGGGCTGTCAAGGACCATGTATTAAAGACCCATGGACAAAGCCAAAGGGGGTTAAGATTGAGGTTGGGAGGTCGGGGTGAGTGGGGCAGGGGAGAGTGGTGGTTGGGGGAAATGGAGACAACTGTGCTTGAACAACAATAAACACTTTAAGAGCCAAGAGAATTTCCTGAAATGTGTGAAGGAAAATGATCAGAAAAAGTAGGAAGCCGAAGAGAAAGGTACCTGAGTTTAGCTGAAGCATCAGACTATTTCACCCGGAGAAACACACTGTGTGAGAACCAGTGGATAGGAGCCTGAGCTGCTGGAGCCCATTCCCTGTGAATTTATGGCATGATAAGTATAAGAACAAACAAACAAACAAAAAACCCTCTGTACTGATATATATGAAGCACTATTAGTATTTCATGAAGTTAAAAATAACATATTTTAATTAGTGGCTTTATTCTTATTAGTGTCTGATTTCTCCATATAGAAAGCCATATGGGAAAATGAAGCAAAAGCAAGGATTAATTTAAGCAAGGCATTTTTTTCACTTGATCTTTTTCTTTGTTTTGAAGACATTTATTTTTAGTTTCAGTTCATTTTACTTTAACTTTCTCTTTCTCAGCTGGGTTGCTTTCTTACAGCTCTTGCAACCTATTTACTCAATATGAGATTCTATAACCAAGATGTTTTCTAGAAAAATGTCAGTGTAAACAAAGTGGCATCTTGCCACATTGACAGCCAAGAACTCAGTCTGATTATGAAAGGAAGTTTTAAGATAGTATGAATAATCAGAATCTATGTATGTTAGTTCTAAATGTTACTACCTTCTTCAACATAATGTCCAAAAGGACCTCCCTAAGGGCTAGAGAAGGAGCGAGGCAGGCTCACAGCTGTGTTCCCACGGCCTGGCTTCACAGGGGCCTGGCCTGCTGTGGTGGGAAGCACAAGACCGCAAAGCCCTTATGTTGGCCTGGACTTAAATGTCCCCACTACAAAGGCAGAAAAAAAGGTAACTAAATAATGTAAAACATACTGCAAGTAAAATGAAAATTATCTAAAGAGAAGGAACCGTGGAGTGTGGAGTAGCAGCAACAACTGGAGTAAGTAAACCATAAGAAGAGTGTGTGTGTGCTGTCAAGTTTAGTTGTAAAAATCAGACAACATGTTGGTGTGTGGTATGTCCTACTAAAAAGCCTGTAAAATTTCCCCTGAGGGAAAAATAAGAGTAATAAGTTTAATGCATATATTTCCCCAAACACACACACATACACCAAACTAAAAGGTGGAGTGAGATTGTAGTGAAAATAAATCATGTATATAGTCTTCCCCTCTAACTTAAATAGCTAGTTGCTATCAGGGCACTTTAATTCTTCACTCATTCAGCTAGAGGAAAAAACAACCACATTTATAAATACATTTTCATTTACCCTAGTTAGAAGAAATATCTCCCTTTTAGAAACTTCTTCTGAAATAATTTTCAAAGTATCACATGAATGTATATAATTGGGTGATGTAAGTCACTTTTGTTATCTATTCTCCAAATATTTATGGGAAAAGGTAAGACTAAAAATAATGCCAAGAAATAAAATGGAAAATACAAGAAAATCTGAAATTATCATTATCCCATCATCCATTTGTAATGGTTTCTGGGTTGGTACAAATAATCTCCAGTCACTTTCCTGGTAAGGTACTGACATCCTTTTTTTGTGATATGTCTGCCTATAAGATTCAAGGGAAGCAATTTACCTCTTTCAGTGATTTCAGTGATGATAAAAATATTGTCATGGAAATATGATGTTTAGTAGTAAAATGATTCCTAATTTAATTTGCTAGAGCTGGTGATATAGTCCTTAAATAAATAAAAAGCTTCTGGGATCAATGGGGAACTCAGATCTAGATTTCTGTGAAGTTAATTTTTGAAACATATTTTATTGATTATGCTATTACAGTTGTCCTAATTTGTCCCCAATATTCTCCTTCACCCTGCATACCCACTCCCACCCACGTTCCCCCCTTTAGTTCATGTCCATGTGTCATAAGTTCTTTAGCTTCTACATTTCCCACACTATTCTTGCCCTCCCCCTGTCTATTTTCTACCCACCACCTATGCTACTTATTCTCTGTACCTTTTCTCCCTCTCTCCTCCTCCCACTCCCCTGTTGCTAACCCTTCAAGTATTCTCTGTTTCTGTTCCTGTTCTAGTCGTTTGCTTAGTTTGCTTTTGTCTTAGATGTGGTTGTTAATATCTGTGAGTTTGCTATCTTTTTACTGTCATATTTTTTATCTTCTTTTTCTTAGATAAGTCCCTTTAACGTTTCATATAGTAAGGGCTTGGTGATGATGAACTCCTTTAACTTGACCTTATCTGAGAAGCGCTTTATCTTCCCTTCCACTCTGAATGACAGCTTTGCTGGATAGAGCAATTTTGGATGTAGGTCCTTGACTATCATGACTTGGAATACTTCTTTCCAGCCCCTTCTTGCCTGTAAGGTCTCTTTTGGGAAATCAGCTGACAGTCTGATGGGAACTCCTTTGTAGGGGACTGTGCCCTTATCCCTTGCTGCTTCCAGAATTCTCTCCATTTTAATCTTGGTTAATGTAATTGTGATGTGCCTTAGTGTGTTCCTCCTTGGGTCCATCTTCTTTAGGACTCTCTGAGCTTCCTGGACTTCCTGGAAGTCTATTTCCTTTGCCAGATTGGGGAAGTTCTCCTTTATTATTTGTTCAAATAAGTTTTCCACTTGTTCTTCTTCTTCCCCTTCTGGTACCCCTATAATTTGGATGTTAGGATGTTTA
>PVKU01005181.1:76339-103191 GCA_004027475.1 Anoura caudifer
TAGGGCTTTGATTTGTTTTCCTGTTTGAGCCATTTTTGGTTTTGTTTTTGTTTCTTTTCTTTTTTTTTTTTTTTAAAAATTAATTGTTGTTCTTGTATAGTTTTCTGTCTTTTACTCCCATCCCAGCCCACTCACCCAGCCCTCCCCACCTCCCTCCCATTTCCACCCCTGCTAGTTTTTGTCCATGTGTCCTTTATACTTGTTGCTCCAAACCCTTCCCCTTTCCCCCTGAAATTCCCTCCCCTCTCCCCTCTAGTGACTGTCAGCCCATTCTCAATTTCAGTATCTTTGGTTATATTATGCTTGTTTATTTGTTTTTTTGATTAGGTTCCTGTTAAAGGTGAGATTATATGGTATTTGTCTTTCACTGCCTGGCTTATTTCACTTAGCATAATGCTGTCCAGTTCCATCCATGCTGTTGAGAAGGGAAGGAGCTCCTTCTTTCCTTCTGCTGCATAGAATTCCATTGTGTAATTGTACCATAGTTTCTTGATCCATTCATTTACTGATGGGCACATAGGTTGCTTCCAACACTTGGCTATTGTAAATTGTGCTACTATGAACATTGGGGTGCATAGGTTCTTTTGGACTGGTGTTTCAGGGTTCTTAGGATATAATCCTAGCAGTGGGATTGCTGGGTCTAAAGGTAGATCCATTTTAGTTTTCTTAGAAAATTCCATACGGCTTTCCATAGTGGTTGTACCAGTCTGCAATCCCACCAACAGTGCACTAGGGTCCCCTTTTCTCCATAACCTCTCCAACACTTGTTGCTTGTTGATGTGTTTATGATGGCCATTCTGACTGGTGTGAAGTGGTATCTCATTGTGGTTTTCATTTGCATCTCTCTGATAACTAGCAATATTGAGCATCTTTTCATGTGTCTCTGGCTCCTCTGTATGTCCTTCCTGGAGAAGTGTCTGTTCAAGTCCTTTGCTCATTTTTCAATTTGGTTGCTTGTCTTCTTAGAGTGGAGTCATGTAAGTTCTTTGTGAATTTTGGAGATGAAACCCTTGTCTGAGATATCATTGGAAAATATGTTTCCCCATACAGTTGGTTCTCTTTTTATTTTAATACTGTTTTCTTTAGCCATGCAGAAGCTTTTTATTTTGATGAGATCTCATTTGTTTATTCTTTCCTTTATGTCCCTTGCTTTAGGGGACAGAAAAGCAAAAATGTTGCTGCGTGAAATATCTGCAATTTTCCTGCCTATGTTCTCCTCTAGGACTTTAATGGTGTCATTGCTTATATTTAAATCTTTTATCCACCTTGAATTTATTTTTGTGTATGGTGTAAGTTGGTGTTCAAGTTTCATTTTTTTTGCATGTAGCTGTTCAGTTCTCCCAACACCACTTGTTGAAGAGGCTATTTTTATTCCATTTTTGTTGCTGCCTCCTTTGTTGAATATTAATTGACCATAGAGAATTGGGTTTATTTCTGGGCTCTCTGTTCTGTTCCACTGTTCCATGTGCCTGTTTTTGTGCCACTACCAGGCTGTTTTGATTACAGTGGCTTTGTAATACAGTTTGGTGTCAGGTATTGTGATCCCTCCTACTTTGCTCTTCTTTCTCAAAATTGCTGCAGCTATTCGAGGTTGTTTATGGTTCCATATAAATTTTTGAAATGTTTTTTCTATGTCTGTGAAATATGCCATTGGTACTTTAATAGGTATTGCATTGAATCTGTAAGTTGCTTTGGGTATTATGGACATTTTGAGGATGTTGATTCTTGTGATCCATGAACACGGTATATGTTTCCAGTTGTTTGTGTCTTCCTTTATTTCTTTCTTTAGTGTTGTGTAGTTTTCTGCATACAAGTCTTTTACCTCCTTGGTTAGGTTTATTACTAGGTATTTTATTTTTCTTTTTGCTATATCCAATGGGATTTTTTGTCTTGATTTCTGCTTCTGCTGTTTCCTTGTTGGTATACAAAAATGCCTTTGATTTTCGGATATTGACTTTGTATCCGGCTGTTTGGCCAAATTCATTTATTAGGTCAAGCAGCTTTTTGGCTGAGTCTATAGGATTTTCTACGTACACTATCATGTCATCTGCAAACAATGATAGTTTTGTTTCCTCCTTTCCAATTTGGATGCCTTTTATTTCCTTTTCTTATCTAATCACTGTGGCTAAGTCTTCCAATAACATATTGAATAGAAGTGGTGAAAGTGGACATCCGTTTCTTGTTCCTGATCTTAGTGGAAAAGATTTTAGTTTTTGCCCATTGAGTATGATGTTGGCTGTAGGCCTCTCATATATGGCCTTTATTACACTGAGGAATGCTCCCTCTATTCCCACTTTGCTGAGTGTTTTTATCATAAGTGGGTGCTGTACCTTATCAAATGCTTTTTCCGCATCTATTGATATGATCATGTGATTTTTGTCTTTGCTTTGTTTATGTGATGTATTACATTTACTGATTTGCGAATGTTGAACCATCCTTGCATCCCTGGGATGAATCCCACTTGGTCATGGTGGATGATCTTTTTAATGTATTGTTGGATGCGGTTTGCCAATATTTTGTTGAGAATTTTAGCATCTATATTCATTAGCGATATGGGCCTGAAGTTTTCTTTCTTTGTTATGTCTTTATCTGGTTTTGGGATTAGGATGATGCTGGCTTCATAAAAAGAGCTTGGGAGTCTTCCATCATTTTGGATTTTTTCGAAAAGTCTGTGAAGGATAGGGGTTAGCTCTCCCTTAAATGCTTTGTAAAATTCTCCTGTGAAACCATCTGGTCCACGGTTTTTGTGTGTTGGGAGTTTTTTGATTACTGCTTCTATTTCATCTGCCGTTATTGGTCTGTTCAGGCTTTCTGCTTCTTCTTCATTGAATTTTGGAAGATTATATTTTTCTAGAAACTTGTCCATTTCACCTAGGTTTTCAAATTTCTTGGCATACAGTTCTTCATGGTAATTTCTTACAATCCTTTGTATTTCTGTGGTGTCACTTGTAATCTCTCCTCCTTTGTTTCTGATTGTGTTCATTTGGGGCCTCTCTCTTTTTTTCTTGATGAGCCTGCTTAAAGGCTTGTCGATTTTGCTTATCTTTTCAGAGAACCAGCTCCTGGATTCATTGATCCTTAGAATTGTGCTTTTAGTTTCTACGTCATTTAATTCCGCTCTAATCTTGGTTATTTCCTTCCTTCTACTTGCTCTGGGCTGTCTTTGTTGTTGTTCCTTGAGTTCTTGAAGGTATAGGGTTGTTTGTTTGAAATATTTCTATCTTTTTTAGGTAGGCCTGTATTGCTATGAACTTCCCCTCTGAGGACTACCTTCACAGTGTCCCATAAGTTTCGGGTCATTGTGAGTTCATTTTTGTTTGTTTCCAGAAACTTTTTGAATTCCTTCCTAATTTCATTCTTGACCCATTCATTGTTTAACAGCATGCTATTCCATCTCCATGATTTTGAGTGTTTTGGGTTTTTCCCCTTGGGGTTGGTTTCTAGTTTCAGTCCCTTGTGGTTGGAGAAAATGCTTGGTATGATTTCAATTTTCTTGAATTTGTTGAGGCTTATTTTGTGTCCTATCATGTGGTGTATCTTTGAAAATGTTCCACGTGCATTTGAAAAGAATGTGTATTTAGTTTCTTTGGGATGAAGGGCTCTATATATATCAGTTAAGTCCATTTCATCTAGAGTGTTGTTCAATGCCACAATATCTTTGTTGATATTTTGTTTGGAAGATCTGGCCATTTTTGACAGTGGGGTGTTAAAATCCCCTACCATAATTGTGTTACTGTCAATATCTTTCTTGAAGTCCTCTAAGATTTTCCTAATGTATTTAGGTGCTCCTATGTTGGGTGCATATATATTTACGATGTTTATGTCTTCTTGGTGGATTCTTCCCTTGAGTATTATGAAGTGACCTTCAGGATCTCTCTTTATGGCCCTTCTTTTGAAGTCTTTTTGTCTGATATGAGTATTGCTACCCCGGGTTTTTTTTCCTGTCCATTTCCTTGGAAAATTTGTTTCCAGCCCTTCACTTTGAGTCTGTGTATGTCTTTTGTCCTGAGGTGGGTCTCTTGTATGCTGCATATGTGTGGGTCATGCTTTCTTATCCACTCAGCTATTCTATGCCTTTTGATTGGAGCATTTAATCCATTTATATTTAAGGTTATTATTGACAGGTACTTATTCATTGCCATTTTCATACCTGTGTTCCTCTCTCTCTCTCTTCCTTCCTTTCCTTAAAGCAGTCCCTTTAGTATCTCTTGCAGAACTGGTTTCGTAGACATGTATTCTTTGAGACTTCTTTTGTCTGGGAAGCTCCTTATTTGGCCTTCTATCTTGATTGAAAGCCTTGCTAGGTAAGGTAGTCTTTGTTGCAGGCCTTTGGTTCTCATAACTTGGAATATTTCTTGCCATTCTCTTCTGGCTTGGAGCGTTTCCATTGAGAAGTCAGCTGCTAACCTTATCGGGGCTCCCTTATATGTTACTTCCTGTTTCTCTCTTGCTGCTTAATCTTGTTTAAGATTCTCTCTTTGTCTTGGAATTTTGCCATTTTAATTATGATGTGTCTTGAAGTGGGCCTCTTTGGGTTCCTCTTGATTGGGACTCTGTGTTTCCTGGACTTGTGTGACTTTTTCTTTCATCAAATTAGGGAAGTTTTCCATCATTACTTTTTCAAATAGGTTTTCTATCCCTTGCTCTTCTTCTTCTCCTTCTGGAATCCCTATTACACGGATATTATTACGTTTCATATTGTCTTGCATTTCTCTTAATCCCTCTTCATTCTTTCTGAGCCTCTTTTCATTTTCCTGCTCTTTCTGGATGTTTTTTTCTACTTGGTCCTCCAACTCACTGATGTGATCTTCTGCTTCATCGATTCTGCTTTTCATTCCTTCCACTGTGTTCTTCAGTTCAGAAATTGCATTCTTCATTTCCTCTTGGCCCTTGTTGATAGTTTCTATTTCCTTTTTCATATTAATATAGTTCACAGTGAGTTCATCGTAGCTTCCTTGTAGTTTCGGGTAGCTCATTGAGAGCTTACGGAGCTTCCTGACAACCATTGCTTTGAACTCAAAATCTGATAGTTGAGTTGCCTCTGTTTCATTTAGCAGTCTTTCTGAAGCTTCCTCCTTTCCTTTTATTTGGGGATTGTTTCTTTGTCTTCCTATTGTTTGTGAGGCTCTTCTTGTTAGCCTCAGCTTCTTAAATTGATCTGTTCTGGCTCCCTGGGTTTATGGTGTGAACTTCCATGGTAGAGTATCTGTAAGATTCAGTGGTGCTGTCTCCTTCAGGTATCCTGGTGTTCATAGCTTCCACTGTGTCAGCTGTTGAAATGCCCCGTCTTTGGGACCAACTCTGTTTTTTTCACAGTTTCAGGGTTTTTTGTTTTGTTTTGTCTCACTCATGGGTATTTAAAAAGAGAAAAGAGGAAGAAAAAATGAAAAGAGAAGAAAGAAAAGAAAGGAAAAGAAAAGAGAAAAAAAGAGGAAGGAAGAAGAGATAAAATTGGAAATAGAGGAAGAAGGAATAAAACAAGAAAGAAGTAATGAGAAGCAAAAGAAGTTGAGGGGTAAAAAAAGATAAAAATAATGATAAAATAATATAAAAAATTAACCCCCCCCCAAAAAAAAAAAAAAAAACCCGAACAAGTCTTGCTGTTTTCAATCTTGCCAAGCCGTTTTTTTTGGTCTTGCTGGCTGCAATGGCCGAGGGGTGATGGTATTGCTTTTCTCCCTGTTCAGCACTAAGTTCTCTTTTGGCTACTCTCCACAGAGCTAGCCTGGGGCCTCTCCACACAGGGCCTCTGGCGTACTTTCTGAGGTGTTTTGCACCTACCCCAGTCGCGCTCAGGTGACTATGATCTGGCAGCCATCTAAGATCTTGCAGCTGTCTGTGGTCATGCACGGGTGCCGATTGTAGCACACCTGTCCAATGGCATGCGGGTGCTGATCCAGGTTTTGCAGCTGTCCCCGATGGCGCCTGGGCGCTGACAGTCGCGTGAACTCTAGTGCATGCAGTCCTCCCAGTGCTACCCATGGGTATTCACTTCCCCAGCTTGTTTGCCACTGAGACTTTATCTCCTCTCTGTGAGATTTGAAGCAACCAGATTTATCCTGGTGTTGCTGAAACCTTGTTTGGCTGGGGAGGGAGCGGTTGACCCAGCCCCCTCCCTAGAGTCTTGTGGAGAGCTTGGTGAGCACCAGCCCGAGGCTTCAGCCACTGCCCTGGTCTCCATGCTGCTCCCTGGGCTCTTACTGTTCTGAAGTATTCTCCTTACTGTCTGGTTTTTCAATGTCCGCTACAATTTTTGATCTCCTATTTTCAAATATGCTGTGTTTTTGATGGCTGTTTGTTCTGTGCCACCATCAATCAACCAGGTTTTTCTCCTGTGTGTAGGGGGAAGTGGAATGTGCTCCCTCCTACCGCACTGCCATCTTCCTTCTCCTGTTTTTGTTTCTTTGTTTTTTGTTTTTTGTCTGGTTATGGCTCTTAGGTAGGGAGGGGCAGAGCTTTAGGTGTTCCCCAGGTCAGGGCAGCCCAGTCACTGGGTTGTGTTACTGTATGTGGGGGCAGGGTCTGAGAGGGAACAATGGCACTTGCTCTGCTCTCTCTCGGATTTCAGTCCCTTCTTCACTTTCTCCAAGCAAATTGGGCCTTTCTGGTGCTGGTTTCTGTGTAGGTGGGCTTGTGTACGTTCTAGGACCCTATGGGTCTCTCCAACAAACTCTCCTGTGAGGCTGGGAGTCTCTCCTGCCAGTTCAACCCCCACAGGTGTTTTCAATTGGTATTTTTAGGTTTTATTTCCCCACACTGTAGCCCTGGGTTTCGAGGTCTGTCTCGTTCTCTGTTTTCACCTGGATTACCTGCACGCAAATGTGGGACTGCCTTGTCAGACAGCTGCCTTGCGTGGCCTCACTGGGTCTGCCCGTTGCCACCCCGTGCCCAGGGTCCACTGGCCACCACCTGTGTGCCTGGGGTCTGCCAGCCACTGCCTGCGTGCCCAGGTCCGCCAACCTCCACTTTTTCCTGCCACAACTCCGCCCCTCTTACTGGTCTGGATGAATGGTTGTTGGACTTCCTTACAGTTCATTTTTCTATCAGTTTTGGTTGTTTTCTTGTTCTAAATCTTTGTTTTCTTTAATTTTGGTTTTGTGATGGAGGCTAGGTGTGTCCACCTATGCCTCTGTCTTGGCTGGAAGTCCATGAAGCCTCTGTGAGGTTAATTTTGCTGCATGATTATCTCTGAAAAGTTGCATTTGAAGTTCAGAGAGTAGTAGAACATTTAAAAACTTTTCTCATCATGTTACCAGGCAGCCTAAACAAAGTCTACCTCAGATCTGGTAATCCCTTTTTAAAAAATTCCTTTCCTCGTCACCCTTGCTTTTTAAAAAATAAATAATTAATTATTTTTAATTAATTATTTACATATTGCCTCCACTGGTTTCCTCAATCTATTCTTCTTTTCTCTCTTCCCAGAGACTAAATTCCATTCTAGATGTAGTGATGTTAACTCTTTACTGTTTCTGAGCAGCACATTTCATTGTACAGAGTGGAACAAGACAAGGCTAACTCTTGTTCACACCACAGATTAGCTGCTACCTATAGTCTAACTTGTGCACAGCTTCTATTTGGTTTTCTCATGATGCTTTGCCATTCTAATTTTAATATCTACCCCATCCCTTTACATACTTCAAATAAAGGAGCGCCAGCATCCATATTTTAACAAAATGACTGATGTGGTAGAACCTTCAAGATTTTCTAGGCAATCTGACAAGAACCAGCAATGATGAGGTTGGGGGACCAGGGATTGGTAGGTGGTGTTAACTTGTTTATTTATCTAAAAGTTACATTGGCATAGCAAACACACTGTATTTTGTTTTCGTTTCTCACTTTACATCTTAAAATCTGTTTAGTGGGGAAACATTCCTTTGTTACTGAATGGTATTTCCACAGATTTCATAACAGGCAAGAGACTCTGAGGGTCTTTATTTAGTAATTAGAGTTTTCCAGGGAAGCAGGTGGGCATCTGTGGTCTGGGAGGTGGTGGGAGCACTGGTTAGCTGCTTCTCTCTTTCTTGACCCATGTTCCTCCTCATTTTGCCAGACTCAGAAATTGGTAGCTCTGGCATTTGAGAGTCTGGGAAAGGCTTCTATGAAGGCTTATTCTTCACCATACATGACTGGTGTCATTGTAAATAAGCTTCTGCTCTGGACTTAAGAAATGAAGCTTTGTTTTTCCCTTGTGAGTTGATTTCATGGGTTCTGAACATTCTGACATTACTGGTAGTCTATTAGTTCAAGTTCCTTAAAAGCTGTTTACTCCCTCAAGAGCTCCTGGGAATCTGGTGATCCACATTTGAAGTGTATGCTCTATAACTTTGAAAAAGTTACACATCCTTATAATCATCTTGCCAGGCGGGACAAAGAATATCCTATCACCCCAACAAGTTCCCTTCACAGTCAATCTTCCTCCACCCCTGAGCCCAGGCAAACACCAATCTGCTTTCTGTCATTATAGACTAGATATTCTTGCTATACAATGTCATGGACATGGAATCAAATAGTATGTTTTCATTTGTGTCTGGCTTCATTAACTTAAGATAATGATTTTAAGATTTATTGATGTCATTTCATTCAGTTTTGCTGTTGACTACTATTCCATTAAAACTGATACAGCCCTGGCCAGTTGGCTCAGTTGGTTAGAGTGTCATCCCATATACCAAATAGTTGTGAGTTCCATTCGCGGTCAGGACACATACCTCAGTAGTGGGTTCAATTCCTGGTCAGGGCATATCCAGGAGGCAATTGATCCATATTTCTCTCTCATATTGATATTTCTCTCTATCCCTCTCTCCCTCTCTCTCTAAAAAAGTTAATAAACTCATCCTTAATGAATATTAAAATAAATGATACAGCACAATTTATTTATAACCTTATTTGTCCATTTGAGTTATTTCCAGTTTTCAGCCATTATGAATAAAGCTACTGTGAGTGTTCATGTACAAGTCTTTGTGTGAACAATTGTTTTCTCTTAGTGAACACTCAGTGGTATTTTTGGGTAACATGGTTGATATATGTTTAGTTTCATATAGTGCTGCACCATTTTACTCTTCCATCATTAACATATAAGTGTTCCAGTTGTTCCACATTCTTTCTAGTATATAACATTGACAGCTTAAAAATATTGGACAATCTAGTGGATACATAGTGATATTTTGATTTTAATTTACATTTTACAGGTGACTGATGGTTTGAGCTTCATATATCTTCTTCTATGAAGTATCTTTTAAAATATTTTGTCTAAACACAGTACCCAGAATACAAAAGAACCACAATAAATATTTGTTGTACTTATACAAATTGAATACAGAAAAATGTAGCTCATCAAAGGATTTGAGTTAAGTTTAAATCACTTTATGGTATTTATGATTTATGGTATTTATGGTATTTATGAGCAAGTTACCAAAGGAGAGAGCTAAAGCTAATTCTCAAGAATTTAAAAGAAATTGTACAGTAGTTCTGGCCAAGATGGAGGCATAGGTAGAAACACTTTGCTTCCTCATACAACAAAAAGAAGGATAACAACCAATTTAAAGACAATAAATAACCAGAACCACCAGAATATCAAACTGCAGGGAACTCTGACAACCATGGAGTTAAAGAAACATTCACCCAGACTGGTAGGAGGGGCAGAGATGGGCAGCCAGGTGGGCAGAGAGGACCCACAACAAGGTGGCAGATCACGAGGGTGAGGCTGGGCTGGCTGATAAGGTAACTAAAGACTCAAAATCTCTAGCTGTAAAATACTGCAGGGTTCGTGAAGACAGGATAAACTTCCAGTCTCGCAGGAGAATTCATTGGAAAGTGTAGCTAGAGCAGAATAAGCAAACAGCATTGTTCCCTCTCTGACCTCTCCCCCACAGACAGCGCCACAATGCAGCAAATAGGGTTGCCCCACCCTGGTGAATACCTAAGGCTCTACCTCTTTACAACATAACAGGTGTGCCAAGACAAAGGAATATGGCCCAAATGAAGGAACAGATCAAAACTCTAGAAAAAGGCTCTGGCTGGTGTGGCTCAGTACATTGAGCACTGGCCTGTGAACCAAAGGGTCCCTGGTTTGTCTCTCAGTCAGGGCACATGCCTAGGTTGTGGGCCAGGTCCCCAGTAGGGGATGCATGAGAGATAACCACACATTGGTGTTTCTTTCCCTCCCTTCTCCTATGTCAAAAAATAAATAAATAAAATCTTAAAAAAAAAAAAACAACTCTAGAAAAAGAGCTACGCGATGAGGAGATAGACCACCTATCTGATGCAGTGTTCAAAACACTCATAACCAGGATACTCACAGAACTGACTGAGCTTGGTCACAAAATGAAGGAAGAAATGAAGGCTTACACAAAGTGAAATGAAGCAGAATATACAGGGAACCAAAAGTAAAGGGAAGGAAACCAGAGCTCAAATCAACAATTTGGAACAAAAAGAAGAAATAAAAATCCAACCAGAACAGAAAGAAGATAGGAGAATTCAAAAAAATGAGGAGAGGCTGAGGAACATCTAGCGAAACTTTAAGCACTCTAACATCCAAATCATAGGGCTGCCAGAAGGAGAAGAGGAAGAGCAAGAAATTGAAAACTTATTTGTACAAATAGTGAAGGAAAATTTCCCCAATCTGGCAAAGGAAATAGACTTCCAGGAAGTCCAGGAAGCTCAGAGAGCCCCAAAGAAATTGGATGCAAGGAGGAACACACCAAGGTACATCATAATTGCATTACCCAAAATTAAAGATAAGGAGAGAATCTTAAAAGCAGCAAGAAGAAAGGAGACAGTTACCTACCAAGAGGTTCCCATAAGACTATCAGATGATTTCTCAAAAGAAGCCTTGGGGGCAAGAAGGGGTTGGAGAGAAGTATTCAAAGTCATGAAAGGCAAGGATCTACATCCAAGATTTTTCTATACAGCAAAGCTATCATTTAGAATGGAAGGGCAGATAAAGTGCTTCCCAGATAAGGTCAAGTTAAAGGAGTTCATCTACCAAGCCCTTAGTATATGAAGTGTTAAAGGGACTTATCTAAGAAATAGAAGATTAAAAACTATGAACAGTAAAATGACAACAAACTTATAACTATCAACAACTGAACCTAAAAAACAAAAACAAAATCTAAGCAAACAACTGGAACAGGAACATAACTACAGAAAGGGAGATCACATGGAGGGTTATCAGTGTGGAGTAAGATGGGGGAATGGGGGAAAGGTACAGGGTATAGGAAGTTTAGTTGGTAGGCATAAAAAATAGGGGGAAGTTAAGAACAGTATAGGAAATAAAAAAGCCAAAGAACTTATATGTACAACCCATGGACATGATCTAAGGGTGAGGGGGGTAATGCTGGAGGGTGGGGGGTGCAGAGTGGGGGGGTAAAGGAGAGAAAAAAATTGGGACAACTTTAATAACATAATCAATAAAATATACTTAAAAGAAATTGTGCATTCTCTTCTATATTTCAAATGCAGTCTCTAGGTAAATTGTACAAAGCCATATAGGTAGGCAATGGCAGAATAGAGATTAGAAAACCCATTTTCTTTTTTTTAATTTCAATTTTCAATTACAGTTGACATTTCATATTATTTTATATTTGTTTCAGATGTACAGCACAGTGTTTAGACAATCATATACTTTCAAAGTGGTTCCCCTGATAGTTCCAGTTTCCACCTGGCACCGTATGCAGTTATGACACTATTATTGACTATATTCCCTATGCTATACTTTACATCCCCGTAACTAATTTTGTAACTGCCAATTTGTACTTCTTAATCCCTTCACCCTTTTCACCCAGTGTCCAACCTCCCTTCCCTGTAGCAATCATCAGTTTGTTCTCTGTATCGGAGTCTGTTCATTTTGTTTGTTCATTTGAGTAACCACATTTTTTATTCTTAATTTAATTTTCTTTATATTTAAATCAGGCAATTTTAAAATATTGATTTTTTATACCATTGTATTGAATTTATGTTTTTATTCAATTACTATTTTTTTTAGTTATTTCTTCCTGTTCATCATTGCAGACTTTAGCTATGACAAAAACCTAATTATGACTCAGAATGTATTTCTCATCATGAAAATGTATTCCAAAATTCAGCTACCTTACTTAAAAAATGAACCCTTAAGCCAGTGTTTATTTTGGGAGACTTGCTTATTAGGTATTATCTTTTTTATAACGCATTTTTTCTAACTTATTATTTTTAAGCAGCTATTTTATACATAATTCAGAGGTGAGTCAACTGAGGGAAGTGCTCTGACGCTCAGGCCCTGTGCGCAGTGAACTGAGAGACTGGGCCCCTCCACCGCACAGCCCAGGCATCGGGGCTATTTCAATGCTTTATTAATGTCAAGTTGCCAATGAGAACAATTCAATAATAGTGCCTGGTTTCTACACACAGAAATTCAGATAAAAAGTTGCCTGAAGCAAGGTTCTATTTAGGCAAAGAAATACAGGAAATAGAACATTATAATAAGGCTCATATATCAAGAACAGGAAACTTTTGTAAGCATCACTGATTTGGCCATTTTGATGGAATTGTGTACCAAACCCCCCACCTCCTTTGTAGTATTCTTTAACAGAAAAAAAAAGAGGGAGCAGAAAGCCTTATTTAGCCCTGGAGACACATTTTAATTACTCTTCATCTCTACCATGGCACATTACATCGACAGCTTTTTTAAGTCCAAATTTTTCTTATTATTAAGTATTTGTTTTATGTGTGCTATTTTTCATTGAATTATAGTGTACAATGAGACATGGCCTCTCAAACACCAGATAGAATATGTGGTAATCAGTTTCATTTGTAGTCAATGCTCATTATTCATCCAAGATTCTTTGGTAGTTTAATCATAGCTCTTAACAACTGACTTGAAATTTAGAGATAAAAATAATGTCTAATTTTGGTATCCTTAGTCACAAAAATAGTTGTGATACAAAGTGTAGACTAAAATGAATGGGTGAGTCCTCAACTAACCCATTTTATATTAGCTAAAAAAAAGTCTTGAAATACTCCTGTTTCTCCTTCCATTTATTATGAATTTGGGTTGAGGAAAAGGGGAAGTACAGATTAATTGACAGATATTGATTTCTGGTAAGCACTTTACTTACATAACTTTACTATTTCATAATGGATAGTTTTCACAATCTGGGTTGTTAAGTTATTGAATGGGGTTGAATAGTCTCATTGTGGTTTATAATATTTCTAAAAGATAGTTACTAATAACCCCAACTTGGAAAGGTTGGTGATGGAGCTCTTCAGTTTAAGTAGATAAACTATCCGAGATTATACAACATGTGCTTGTTTAAGGTGGTGTAGGAGAGGAAAAAATTTTTCTCGACAATCTTAGGGTTTCTGGCTGGGTCTGAAAATAAAATTGTCAAAGACAGATTAACAGGAGAAACACATACAGATTCTACAGAAGTTTTGCATGTACATGGGAGCTTTCACAGGAGAATGAAGACCTGAAGAAGTGACTGCAGCAGGAAGACTTTATTCCTCTTAGACAAAGAAACAATACATTTGTGAAGAATTGACAAACACAGGGGTTTGAGTGAAGGGTAGTAAATGATGAAGCAGCTAGGAAGATACGGGTTAATTTAGCAATGTTTGTACGGAGGTTTCTGCCTTGAATTACCCATCTCTGGTGATAAGTGTGTCTTCCTTTTGCTAGGTATAGGTAGGTTATTTTTCACATGGGAGGTTTTATTTTAAGGTTTGTTAACCTTTATTTTTTTTAAGATTTTATTTATTTATTTTTAGAAAAGGGGAAAGGGAGAGAGAAAGAGAGAAACATCAATGTGTGGTTGCCTCTTGCATACCCCCAGCTGGGGACCTAGCCTGCGACCCAGGCATGTGACTTGGACTAGGAATTGAACCAGTGACCCTTTGCTTCACAGGCCAGCACTCAATCCACTGAGCCACACCTGCCATGGCTCTCAGGGGAGTTTTATGGGAAGAAGGATGAGGGGGTAAGAGAGGTCTCAGTTACCTGCCTGCTTCTGAAGTTTTCTCAGACTTCTTCAGTTTAAGATAATTCAGTATGCCAAGGTGCCATATTTGGGGGAAGTATATCTTAAATGCCATCACTGGTAAACTCAGGCTTGCTTAATAACAAAGCTCATGGTCTGTCCAATACACAATTCCAAAAATTTACAAAATATCTTAAGAAGGGAGACTTTTAACAGTTGGGAAATCCACAAGACTTTATAATTTAATATTTATGAAGACCTCTGAAAATCCATGTAGTGTAGATGATTTTTAGTTAGTAATACCTTTTAAAATTGTGTTTTACAAAAAGAATGATTTTGAAATATTTACCTAGTTTTCAAATTCTTAAAATTAGTCTGTTAAAATGTATTTGGCTTAAATGAGTCACTTTTTATATTTAATTGTCCTGTAAGGTCAGTGATGTTTTGATATTTTTTTAGATTATATACCTATACATGGGAAGACTAAAACAATAACATTATAGTGAATACTTTCTGTTGGTTGGTGAAAGAGATCACATTAATTTATACATACTGTATAAATCTAAAATATGTATAATCAAGTCATCATCCTTAATTTACAGAGATTTAGTATTTCATACTTGAATAAATGTAATAATTTCAGTATCTGGAGCAGGGCATTAGGACACTTTAAATGCAATCTTCCTCTTTCTTTATTTCTATGCTAAGCATTATGAGGTTCTAGGGAAGAGATTTTCAGTTTGTATAAAATTCACAGGTAAATAAATCCTACAATAGACTTAAAATACTCTGACATACATGAAAGGGGAGAATGCTATAATCCTAATGGGCTTACTAGAGGATTTTTAATGTGTTAATCAAATAATAATATGGAATCTACTTTAAATCCATGCTGAAACAAGGTGGGGGTATAAATAATCCAAGTAGCATGGTATTCTGCGCTTTAAGTTAAAGAATTGATAAGGGTTTGATCTATCTTTTAGGCCTGGTTAGCTTGAAGTAATCTTATCCACACATGAAAAAATTCAAAGTATTTGCATGACCTGGTTAAAATCACATAGTTCATGGTGGCAACTGTTGGAAGAAAGCTAAACTAATTTAGTCTTTAGTCACATGTTGTCCATTAGCTTCCAGTTCTTGGACTCCCTGAGATTAAGTTCTAATGAATAGTTAATCTCATTTGATTGACAAATGAACTAATGCCTTTAAATAGAACTTTTTCTTTTTCCTTCAAGATACTTTATTCATGTGTTCTTCTAGTAAATTTTCTTCCAGTTGTTCAGAACCCATGAAGATAAGTGAAGGATGCTCTATCTAATGTTAGGATAACTCTACAATGAACAATGGGAATATTTTATTTACAGGAAGTCACATATACAATTATTAGGCATCTGAAAGTGTCTTTAGTAAACAATGAACTCAGGAGTTGATCTAAACCAGGAATTTTGTGTTAAATCTTTAAGCAGTGTAAGTACTACTCTACTGCAGCCCTTCCTGCCCTGCATGACGAGCCAAACTATGGGCCGCATGCCTCTCACAGGTATACACCTAAGTTTGATTAGTTTATCAGTCAAGATAGGCCAGGTTATTCTCTGGTAGCAAACCATTCCTAAATCTCAGTGCTTAAACAACAAATGTCTTCTTCTTTCTCATATTAAATGGTTCACTCTTGCTCACACTACCCTTCATGAGTAGTAGGTAGGGGACTTCTGCTCCTGGTGGTTGGTCATCAGGAACTTATCTGATAGGGCAGCCACCCTACAAAATTGCTGTTCTCTTGTGCTAGAGACACAGGGGAGAACTCTGGTGGATTTTTCAATTAAATATTCTGGTGTAGAAGGTCTTGTCATTTCTTCTTGTCACTTATTAGGGCTTGTCACCTCACCCCACCTATCATGACAGGGCCAGAAACTGCAGTTCTACCATTTGGATAGACATTTTCTCTGCATTTTTAATTTAATGTATTTTATATTAATATAAGAGCCCGGGTTATTCCTTTTACAGATTGTTTTAATCTGGCTTTTTCTGATAGTTTCTTCTTGTTGTATTTAGACAAAATAATTTTGGCCAGAATATTGCATAGGTGATGTGTCTTTCTAATGCGGATTTTAAATTTTTTAAATTTCAATATTACCCTTCTTCTAAGAAATGGAATTATCTTTTAGCCAGCACTCAAATGAAATACGAAATGCCTTTTTCATTTGAATTTATCCTATTTAATGCAAGTTTTGAATTTCATCTCCTATTTTTTCCCCTAGTTTATTTACCTGTGTACAGGGTCATGAAGTTGTATTCTTCATGAGAGAAGAAAGGGAAACCCTGGTGTAGCTGAAATTGCCTGTTACTCATCTCCTGTACTACATTTACTTTGAGCTCTAAAGTTAATCTCATTATAAATATTCTCTTGACATACATCCACTAACATAAATTACTAAAAACAAACTTACTTAACATATAAATTGCTTAAAAATTTATTTTAGCCACCTAGAAAAGTAATTCTACATTTCAAAAGAATGTATTATTTTTCTTAGATTCTTCACAGAAGGTTCAAACCTATCATTATATCTCACCTCTGTCCCCAGTGCAACTTCTCTCAGAAAGTTCTAACGGAACTCTACCTTGCATAGTTTTGTTAGAACAGAACAGTTCCTATGCCTCCGTTCCTTCCTCCCACCACCTCCCTCTCTCCTTCCTGTTTCTTTTCCATTTGGTACTTTTTCCACTCACCTCCAAACGAATAGTAGCAGCCAGCGGCTGGGTCACTAATGACTGATGGAAGGGTCAGGGCTTCCCTCCTGATCCCTAGGGAGCCTCCTGAAAAAAAAAAAAAAAAAAGAAAGCAAAAAGAAAAAAAAGCCCTCAATAATTGTAATTTCAAAGGAAACCCTTTCTATTTGTTTAGCCATTTTCTGTTTACCTTTCACTTTCTCTTCACTTTAACTTAAATGATACTTTTCCTCTGGATTTTGAACTATAGTTTTTTGAGTTTTATCAAGTGTTAATACATTAATTCAGTGCATACTGATTTAGTTCACTTTCTTTATCAATATGGGTAAAGAAAGTGAACTAATGTTCAAATGCTAAGTGATGTAGGAGTTTCTTTAATTCCGCTTAAGTTGGGTAGTCAAGAAAGGAATTTTTAAACATGCATGTTACTGTTTGGTCAGAGGCAGGAAATGAGTTTTCAGTTTGCATTCTCTCTAACGTTTACCCCTCCTTGGTTTCTCCGCTCCCTCCATACCTCCTTTCCTCCCTCTTTAGAGAGATAGGAGGGGAGTGAGAGAGAGAAACATCAATCAGTTTTCTCTGGTACTGACCTGGGCAACGCAGGTGTGAACCCTGATCAGGAATTGAACCAGCGACCTCTTGTTTTGCAGAATGATGCCCAACCCACTGAGCCACACCTGTCAGGGCTCCAGCATTTGCTTTAAAGAGGAATGGAAGCAGAAGAAGACAGAAGATCTCTAGCAGATCTCTTTTGTTTCTAAACCACTACCAGCAGCAGCATTAGTCATCACTCCCCCAGCTGCCCCCGTGCTATTTAAATAGCCCTCTTTTTTGGGTATATTTTTTCCCCAAGTTTCCTTTTCTGCTCCATAGTCCTGACTGTGGAGGAAACACTCTAGGCAACGCCTCCCACACATGGTGACATAAATATTTATGAGTTTTTCATTTGAATATCTCTGTTCTATACAACCTATGCAGTTTTTTTCTTGCTAACATCCTTGTTTATTATTTCAACTGAAAGGTCAGTATGATAGTTGAAAGAGGACTATGCCTTTGCCCATGTTTTCAATGGTAGAGAGCTTAAACCACAGGCCAGTGAAAATGTGTGCTCCCCTTTAAAGCATGGAAGAGGCTTATTTCTGGCAGTCTTCTTTATTTAACTTGCTTAGTAACTCGTCTTTCATTAGAAATTGTTTAAAGCTACCTTAAATCAGTTCATGGGCTCTGTTTTCTCTTTCAATTAGTTCAATAAATATTTTCCTGAATGTTTTCTAGGCACCAGATGCTGAATCAGATACTGGGGATGAATATGAGATGGCCCTAGCACTTCATAATGTGGCTTTAAATTAAACAAAAACAGTTTCACAACAAATAGTGAATCTTAATAAAAGCACACCGTGTGCTGGCGCCTACAGCTTGTTGGGTGTGTGAATTTAGGTAAATGGTTTTAATCTCTCTGGACCTCATTTCCTCTCTGTAAAGGGGAAGGGTTGCATTAAACGATGTTTTACATGATCTAACACTATATAATCATATGTTTAGAGGGTGTGCTAGTCCTGGGCCCGACTGTGCTCAGCACCGGTCTTGGCTGCTGTCTTGCTCCCCTCTGCGCAGTGAAGGCGCGGATGGTCCCCTGCAGGCTGACTTGTCCAGGCTCCAGTGTTAGTTGACTTCTGGCAGGATTCAGTCAGGTGGGGGGGCAGGGTCAAATCAACGGTGGGACATTGAAGGGCAGGGTGAGGAGTGGGTTTGGAGGAGGGTCGAGTCATAACACCCCCTTCCCTTTCAGCTTAGTTTGGCTTCTCTAGGGGTTTTTATCTCCTCGGTGCCTCCAGCCTTCACTGCATCCAGACTGCCCCTGCCCCTCCCCCACCAGTTTCCAATTTCCTTGGGGTCATCCTGGCCTCTGGGTTCCAGTCATTGCATGTTTTCCCATTGACCCTCCAGCTTAAGGATGCTAAGATTCCCTGCTATTGCCAACATCTAGGGTTATTGTACAGCTATCGATTTAACTCGCCGTTTTAAATTCTCCATAGACACACCCATGCTTTCCATTCCTTCCAGTGTGGATGCTGAACTGTCTCTCTCTGCCTGGTTGGGAAGGACTAATCCACAGTGCTTACCTCCTCTTTCCTCTGCAGCGGGTAAAAGTGCTCGGAGCAATTGAGGAAGAGAAACACAAACATGGATACATTCACTGAGCTGATCCAAGCTAATTCTTACAATGGATATTGACATCAAAAGAAATGTTTGTTTTGTGGTCTTTTCAAATATTGAAAGAAATACAGGATACACTTTTTATTGAAGGTGCTAGGTTGAATTTTTTGAAAGTTAAGGCTCATGTAAATCAAGGTGGGAGAAATCTTCAGTGAAGAATTGCATTAATTTGTGCAGTCCTTGGTTCTTAGAACCAGGGGCTTTCCCACAGCCTCTCCACCTGGGAGGTTTGTCATCTTCCACCAGCAGTATTCATTAAAAATAAAAGTGTAGTGGTGACTGAATTGGAAACCTAAAGTTTTGGTAAAAGAAAGAGATGTAAGAAACTTTTTTATAAAGACTTGATTTAGCAGTGTGCTTTTCTTACATTTCTTTTGTCTCCATTGCCTTTAGGTTGCTAATATATTTAATTCATTTCTAGCAGTTTCACCAGGAGAGGACAAGAATACAAACTCAGGTGATTTTATTTTAAGATGGTATGTAGTATACTTCTCTTCTGGATATATTCTTTTATTGAATTTGTTCACTAAGGAAGGAGGTGGATCCCTGGCTGGTGTAGCTCAGTGGATTGTGTGCCAGCCTGCGAACCAAAGCGTCTCCAGTTCGAGTCCCAGTCAGGGCACATGCCTGGGTTGCAGGCCAGGTCCCCAGTAGGGGGCAAGCGAGAGGCAACCACACATTGATGTTTCTCTTCCTCTTTCTCTCCCTCCTTTACCCTCTCTAAAAATAAATAAATAAAATCTTTGAAAAGGAAGAAAGAAAAGAGGCGGGATAGTGGCTTACAACACACGCTTAGTGGCCTAAAACAATGCAAGTTTATTCCCTCACAGTTCTGGAGGCCGGAAGCCTGAAATCAACGATCATTGGGCCGACTCACAACGTCAGCGTGTCACACTCCCTCCAGAGTCCCCAGGGGAGACCCTGTTCCTTGTTCTAGCAGGTTCTGGTGGCTGCTTCCTTTCGTTTGCTGGTGGCCACACCACTTATACCTCTGCCTCCGTGGTCACCGTGTCTTCTCTTCTGCAGGGACATTTTTTCTGCCTCCCTTACAAGAACACTTGTGATGGCATTTAAGGCCCACCTGGATAATCCAAATCAGTCTCCTCATCTCAAAGTACTTTATTATGTCCGCACAGTCCCTTTTGCCATAAGGTAACATTCACAGGTTCGAGGAATTAGGATGGGGACATATTTGGAGACACTTCTTAGCCTGAGACAGTCAGGTGAAGTGTGTAGAGAGGCTGGTGTGGGTTTTGTTTGCATGTGGCCTCAGTCTTATTAGACAGTGACTAAATCAGGGCTAACTGCCACCTTCAAGGATGAGGATAGGAAAATACTGATTATTTCTTAACATTGGGGGCCACACATGGGGTGTTGAACAATATACCCACAAGGTAGATGAGAGAAATGGTATTTTATTAAAATTGCTAGAGTCAATTTTAATATTTGTTCTGTGGATATTGAAGAAAAGTATATTTTTTCTGTATAATATAATGTTTATGAATATCTGATAATTCTTATAATTCTCCCTGAAATTTTGTTTTATCTCTTTAATGTATCTGTTAAAGAACTATGTTAAAATTTTAAGTATTTTTTTCTCTTTCCAAATAATTTGTTTTATGTACTTTATGCTACATGAGTTGTTTACAATTGTTATATTTTCATTGTGCATTACAAAGTTACACAAACTTTGTAACTTTGTAAAGTTATTAGTGTGTGTGTATATATATAATAACCATTTTATATCATTTCACTTTTTGCCACAAAATATGATACTTTGATTCTAATACTTCTCTGCTCCTATGCTTAAAACTACTTTTGTCTGGAGAAATTTTCTGAACCCCTTTATTTTCAACATTTATTTGTCAATTCATTTATAGATATGCTTCTTGCAATCATGTATTTTGCACCATCCAATCTGATGGTGCATTTATATTTACTACGACAAGTAATATATGGTCTTATTTTGCCATTTTATTTTATAATTTATGTTTTATATTTATTGTTTCCTTCTCTCTTATACATTATATACATTATAAAGATCATCATTGAAGATGATCTTTTTTTATTAGTTTTTTTAATACAACTATTTGTACAATGTACATTTGTCGCCCTTTTTTGTTCCACTGTGTTTAATATATACATAGTTGTATGTGCATATATTATACACATTTATTTCATACATATTAATACATGTGTGAATTTTATATTTATGTACATAGATTAATATACACATATTTAATTTTAAACCAATGATAAGAATATACTATCACCATCATTCATGCATTGCATGTTTTATGTGAGACTCATAGTGCTTTTACTCTCCCTTTCTCCTCCTTCACAACATGCATTAATTAATTTACCTGAATCAAATTATTTGACATTAATAATTACTATACCTTGCATTTTCTTTTCCAATAAATATTTTTGATGGGTTAATTATGTAGCAAATGTTAAAAACTGATTAGATATTAATGCTAATTTTAATGAGGATATCACACATTACCAATTTTTGAATACCATATCATGCCTGAGATTTTATAATTTATATTTATTCTTTTAGTCAGTTGTAGTATTTTTCAAGTATCAAGTACAATTTTTCCAAGAAGAATTAATGGGTTCTGGAACTTTCTAATTTCTTCTCACTTAAATTTTTACTAGATTCAGATTTTTTTTATTATAAGTCATTTTTCCTCACAATCCAATAGAACTGTCTTACTCAAATAATGATTCTTGGGCCACCTGCCTGAGAATCTTTGCAGATAATGTCCAGGAATGTGCATTTTAAATAAGGTTTTGAAATAATTTCAAATTTTAAAAGATATTTGCATAGAAATTGTTCTAGTTGCTACTAAAACTTAGTATTATAAAAAGAAAATGTAATATCAGCTTGCATTTTTCTTTGTCTATTGTGTATAGTTTCTGCCTATAAGACATTTTTGTATCCTTGAAAACCATAAATTTCAAAAATATTTGTAGATATAGATTACAGTACATTGATTTTGCCTGACTGGCTCTTTTAGAATAGAAACTCTAGTATTTCTTTGATTTTTTTTTTATTCCTCTTGATTATTACTTTCTTAAACTTTTTCCTTCTTTGCATGTGTATTGGATTTCTTCAACTTAGTAAGCATGTATTTTTTGAAACAAAACCTTTTACTTTAAAATAATATAGATTCACAGGATACTGCTAAAATAGCACAGAAAAATCTTCTTTATGCTTCATCCACATTCTCCCAGTGGTTATACCTCGCATAACTGTATTACAATATTAAACCAGGAATTTGACTGTGTGTGTGTAGTTCTGTGCCATTTTATCACATAGATTGGTGTAATCACCACCACTATCAGGATCTAAAACTATTCCATCTTCACAAAGATCTGCCTCCATTATTGTCGTACCTCTTGTCCCTCAGCATCCCTAGCCCCTGGCAGCTACTAATGTGCTCTGGACTGCTGTAATTTTGTCATTTGAGGTTGGCTTATTTTACCTATAATGCCCTTGAGATCCACATAAATTGTTGCAGGTATCAATAGTCATTCCTTTTTATTGCAAGGGAGTGTTCCATAGTTTGGCTGTATCAGTTTGTTTATTAGCAAGTCTCTTAACTTCCTTATTATGTTCAACTACAGTTTCTTGTCCTTTTAGTTCTGTAAGAATTTCTTAAGTTTACTTTGTAAGTTACTCCACATCCCCTACTTTTTAAAGGATTAATTTTAGCGTTCATTGTTTCTATTGACTTTCTAAATTTGATACACACATTTTTGCCCTTATGAAGCTAATCTTAATGATCTCCATTTTCTCCTTACATAAATTTAGTGACTCTCAAATCTTTGTAAAAGAATAACTCTAAATTATATTAATATATTGCTGATAATGTTAATTATATTTTAAAAATGTTTTTATGTTTCATCAAATCAGTAAAGTGTAGTGGCATAAAAAAAATCACAGGTGTGGACTCAGACTGCCCCACACAATTTTGAACTGCCTTGTTGAAATTGGAGCACCTTTGATCAGAGTTGGCTGTGGTCAGATTTGCTGCTAGGTGGCTTAATGAAACTGAGATTCACTAGACGAAAGACAGATGGCTAGTCAATGAGGTGAGTAAATATAAACACCAGGTGGGCAAATGATTACCAGCTATTCTGTTTAGGACTCGGTTGCTTGCTTTTTGTTATCTGAAGGTTTGGTAAACCAGACCTCAACCTGTGCCACTTGGAATTAATTTAAGTATCACCTACCACTGAAATGAATGTGTTTAACATAAGAACCAGGATGTATGCAGTGTAGCTAGCAGTCCTTGAGAGGATAATTATTTTGTATTATCATGAGAATACATTACATTTGGAAGGAAGGATGCATACTGGTCTCAGGATGAGTGATATGGTACCAAAATCATTTTTTGCCCTATTTTTGTTGTGGTAAAATAAACATAACATAAAATTTGCCATCTTAACCATTTTTAAGTGTGTAGTTAAGTGATATTAGGCACATTTATATTTTTCTGAAAACATTATGATTTGTCTATCTCCAGAGCTCTTTTCTTCTTGCAAAACTGAAACTCTATACCCTTTAAAAATTAACTCCCAGTCATCCTACCCTCCAGCCCCTAGCAACACCTCTACTTCCTGCCTCTATAAGGAGTACCCTAGGCAATTTATATAAATATAATCATAAAATATTTGTCTTTTTATGACTGATGTATTTCACTTAGCATAATGTTCTCAAGGTTCATTATGTTATAATGTGTCAGAATTTTCTTAATTGCTTTAAGGCTGAATAATGTTCCATTGCACGCATGTACCACATTCTCTTTATCCATTCATTCATTGCTGGATATTTGGGTTGCTTCCACCTTTTAGGTACTGCAAATAATGCTACTATGAAAGAGTCATTTTAAAATGAGGGTTTAGAGCATTTTTTTCTGACTGAAATATGCTAAAGATAAATCAATCATCATAAGAGTGCATAAACCATGATTGTTTACGAGTGAGCCAGAACCTAAAAGTATAGTCTGAAATCATGAGTTGTAGGTGGAATTAAATAAAAGCTCCTATTGGTTGGAGTGTCACCTACCAAGAAGGTGATCTTGTGGTGCAGGAACACCAATTCTTTAGCTATAAAATATATGGTCATCCTGCCTCTAAGATTACGACTTTGGTAAGATCTTCTACAGATTTTCAGGATTCCTGAAACCATTGTTTTGTCCGGAGTTACCTTTAACTGTACATATCCTGAACGTGAAGGTACTAAAGTCTCAGTAAGCAGGTGTAGGTCTGGAGAAAACTACTGGGAATGAGGAAAGAGACACAGGGATTAAGCAGGAACTTCTTAAATGGAACACCTATAGGGAGAATGCAATGACTTAAAGGAGAAGTGACAAGGGCACATAGGTTGTATGTGAGGGGACTGTTGCTGCCAATCTCAGATGTGTTTGAGGTCATGGCAAGACTGGGCTACACTGAAGCAGGTAGGGCCAGCCATGTAACCTTTGCTTTTGGGTTTTGGAACTGCTGGTGACACAGAACTGAAATCAGAATAGATTCATGGTGACTTTATAAGGTCTGATTTTTGCCTCCTTTTAAAGATGTTTGATGACTGGGTTCCACTTCAAGTCACACCACTGAGATTAAACAGAGGCCTTAGTTACTAGGTGTACATTCTTGTGTATTTCTTCTTAAACATAACATTAGTTTAGTATTATATGGATGAATGTGAGGAAGAAGTGAGAAGTCTACATCTATTCTAGACAATAAAAAGATAACCTTAAAAAATTTAAAGATTTTATTTATTTATTTTTAGAGAGAAGGGAAGAGAGGGAGAAAGAGAGGGAGAGAAACATTGACTGGTTACCTCTCGCACTCCCCCAACTGGGGCCTGGTTGGCAGCCCAAGCATGTGCCCTAAATGGGAATCGAACCAGCAACCTTTTGGTTTGTGGGACAATGCCCAACCCACTAAGCCACACCAGTCAGGGCTGAAAAGGATCATCTTGCTATGACATTTTAGGCATCTACTCTGCTCTCAAATAGAAGTTGCTGTTGATATAACTAAAGGAGCAGAGATGCATTGGTACTTGTTATTAAACATCCCTTAGATCTTAGGGAACTCTGTAGGTTGAGTTTCTTTAGCAATCCCGTGTCTTTGTAGGGAATTGTGGGTTTCACCTACATTAACAATACAGAAGAGATGGAGACTTCACAGAGGGTTTCAGCTTCTTCTTATCTCCTACAAAAGAGAATGTCACATCATACTCAGATATTGCATGCACTGCTTCCGCCCTCGGTGTGAAGACAGGTGTCATCAATTACCCACAGTCTGGTTCCTGGAATCGAACCAGTGGCCTAGTGCACTTCATCTTTTGGGGAAGATGACAGAAGGCGTCCCCTTCCTCTAGCTGAGTTTCTGACAGTGAGACTGGAGGCTCTTCTAAAAGACAGAGGGCATTCTGACCTTTCTTATTATTTCTCTCAGGACATAAATTGCAGTCCAATGGTGATATTCATTTCTCTTATGTCATTTGGGTTGGGACCAAGGGGATACTCATTAGGACTCTAAGGAGCACATTTTTCTGTTTAATATGAACCTCAGAAAGCAGGCAATCCTAATGTCTGAACCAACAAGAGCAGGAAAGTTGCCAAGTTACCATGATTTCCTTCTTGTGGTGACATGCATGGCATGTCTTCTGTGAAGACACCCAGATGGCTACTATAACTTGCTCAAGGAGCGATACCCATTAATACCACTGGTTGATTCCATGTGCACCTACGAGAAGGACAGACATGTACATGGTGCTGATGGGTGATCTCAGACCATAAAAAAATTCCTGAGAGATTGTTATAACACTGAGACTAAAAACTGCCTACAAAAATCATAAATTGAATAAGTTATGGAGGAATAAGCAAAAGTAAATATACTTTTAAAAGTATATTTTCAGCTTATTATACTACCATGCATGCAACTTAGATCTACAGCGTGAAGCAGAAAGCTTCTTACATTGCTAAGAGATGCCTAAACTGTTTGAGCAACCCTTAAAAAAATTCCTCTTTACCCATAATCTATGCTGTATAAAAGTTCCAAGCTCTGCCTTTTGCTTTAAGGATTTTCTTGTTTTTTAATGGCATAGCAGCTTACCGTCCAGCACATCATAACTAGCTTTGTTTACCTGCCGAGCTCCTTCAGATTGATTTCTCTGTGTTCAGACCATCATACACAGTTCTGAAAACTCAGCATTGGTGTCCTTTTCTCTACAGGTAGTCCTATATGGACCCCTTGGCTTCTGCTGAAATGAGATTGGAGACAGAAGAAATAAGAAAGCTAGTTTGCCACTCAGAGGAAAGATGATAATGTTCAGTTGGCAGGTAGAAAGGTTTAGATGTCCTGGAGGCAGCTGAAGTATTGGAATCCAGGCTTGAGCGAGAGCTTAGGTTTGGGAATCACCTGGGTAGTCATGAGTATTTGTGGTAATTGGCGCCAGAAGGCATGATCAGTAAGCCAAGGGAAAGTAAGTGGAAAGATGTTGGGACCAAGGACTGAGTTTTGCAGCAAGACGAGGGAGAGGAGTTAATGAAGGAGATGTAGAAACCAGGTAGAGAGGGTGCAGAAGTCTGTCACCGCCCCACCCCAGTGGGCTTGCGCAGGCGCACATGGGTTCACCTCAGGATTGTGACATGGTCTCCAAGTGATATTGTGCCACTGTATTTTGTGATCATGCAGTAAATTTTTAATTGGATAATGGTACACATTTTAAACATAGCAAAATATTTGGATTACTTTTTAAAAATGAAACGGTCTTGCATTCCCACTAACTAATAATTGTCTTGGGAGGAGAATCAGCAATAGACTGTTTTAGGAAGGGCTAACCAAGAATATCAGAAATGTCAGTTGTTGAAGAGAAGCCGAAGGGAGTGAGAACAGGTAAAAACCACCGTGTTCACCAAGAAGACCACTGGGGATGCT
>PVKU01005181.1:103291-129053 GCA_004027475.1 Anoura caudifer
CTGGGCCATTTAAAAAGTCTGAGTCGGGTTAGAATCCAATATTGTCACGTGGCAGTGCACCTCACCCTCCACAGCACTAGCTGTTCCCAGCCGGCGCTCACACAGCACCGGAACCCGAAACTCTAGGGAGCCATGGTTTGTGACTTGACCCAGCCCCAACGTACACTTAGTTCTGCAGAACATTTCTACTGCAGAGCGTTTCCTGAGGGTAGTGGGTGAGAAACCTGCTGCAAAATTCTCAAGTTTTCTTCTCCCCTCCTTTTGTGCTCCAACACTCGTGTCAGCTATATGGGGCCCGCAGGAGCAAGCAGAGCCCGCGTGTTCACTCCTCCCGTCGACAGAGTACGTGCGGTGGCGCTCCCTGGCTTGAGCTGGAGCCATTCCTGCCTTGCCCATCTGTTCGAAGGCCTGTGCTCTGAGGCTTCCGAGCCAGTGCAGTGAGCCCTGGGGCACAGCTGACCCTTCCACGGTACAGCTTGGAATTGCAGGGTCCGCTTACGTGTGGGTTTTCTTCAGTAAATAGGTACAGTATTGTAAATGTATTTTTTCCTTATGATTTTCTTAATAACATTTTTTTCCCTCTAGCTTACTCTATTGTAAGAGTATTATGCAGGGTGGGGCAAACGTAGGTTTGCAGTTGTGAGTCAATGTGAAACACATTTATTCTTGTGTTATTATTTATTAATTCTTGCATTATTTTCCATATGAACAACTGTAAGCCTACGTTTGCCCCACTCTGTATATTAAATACATATAGCCTACAGAGTATGTGTTAATTGACTGTTTACGTTATCAGTAAGGCTTCTTTCTGGTCAACAATAGGCAATATGTAGTTAAGTTTTTGGTAAGTCAAAAGTTATATGCAGATTTTCAACTGTGTGCAGGGGGTCAGTGCCCCAACCCCTGTATTGTTCAGGACCAACAGTATTTTTATTTGCACAATGAGTAGTATTTTTTCTCTCTGCTTAAGAAAGAGTGACTGTCTTACCACCTGTCACATACACATCCGTCTGTTCATCATCCGGTTCCCATTCCTCCAGACATTTCTTAGGCACACCCCAGGCCCCATGCCCATCTTAGGGGCAACAAAGGACACAAGACCTGAACACGTATAGAATCAAGTGATATTGGAATTCAGAGCAGGAAAAGGACACATCTGGCTAGCAGTGATTTTCAACTGGTGTGCTGCAAGAATTTCTAACACATGCAATACCTGAGTATTTAGTCAGGGACACTGACCTCTTTTTCCTTAGATTGTCAAATAAAATAAAGTGACAACAGCCAGCACAACAATAGCTGTCTGGTGTGAATGGTTTAAAATTGTACCTATTTTGATTTTTGGTCAGATCAGTAAAAAATGTAATATATATATATATTTTGGTGTGCTGCAGAATTTCAGTAATTACTTTACCCGTGCCATGAGATAGAAAAGGCTGAAAACTGCTGGGCCAGGGGTAAGAAGAGGCAGAGTCTCATACATTTTCCATTGAAAGTTAGTCTAGATGATTGTGCTTTCTCTAGGTGGTAAGAACTGGACCAGGGATTAAGATTACTGGATTTTAAGTCAAATTGTAAATTTGGGGGAGGAAAAATCTGCATTTATGCGGTCACAGGGGTAGTTAGAACACTAGGTCCCATTTTGAAACACTTTAATTTGGCTAATTCAGGATTTTATTTCTTGAAGGATTCACTTGCATTATGTCAAGGTGCTCTTGTCCTTTAAACTGCAAACCCATTGAAATGAAACCTGAATACTGCTCTCTGCTGAGGCCTTGAACAAGGTTGACTAACCTGTAGGAACAATGCTAAATTTTCATCAATTTTGTACATTGGCCACGAGAGGGCAGCATTTCACTTCTTTTTAAGATTTGATGTCAGACACAAAATGCTGAGTTGTACCTGGAGGGCTTTGTTGTGTGGAAATCTTCAGATATTTGCAGTGAAACCCGCCATTTTCTCATTGATCTTCCAAGAGAAGAAGAAATGATTGTATACTCGTCTTACTAATAATCCTTAGGCAGAGAACCAAATAATTTGACCAATCTGTTAGATATCATCGTTGAGAACTTACCAGGACATTTAAAATTTAAATTCTTAATCACAGAGTCCCCAGTGAAGACTTGCTTTTTAATCGAGTTTTGGATGTACTATATTTCTAGTTTATTCTCACCCTTTTTTCCAGGTTTATATTTCCACTCACCTTCAGGCACGCTGCACACAGAAATGTGTGTGCATCTAGATGATGACACTGAAGGATTCTTACTCCATCTCCCTTTCACCCGACTTGCCTGAGGCCCCTACCCTTCCACGTCTCCCTCTGTCATTCTTACTGCATGCGTCTACTTTTTGCTGCCATTTATCTCTTACTATGTTTTCTTGTGTGTTTGCCTTATGTGTGTTATCTGCTCAACTAAATCGTGAGCTTCTTGAAGACATAGACTATATTTTTATTTCTATTTCACATCATAGTGTTGAAGGTGGGGCACAGGAGAGATGTTCAGCAAAAGCTCCCAAAATCAGGTGAAGTGGGAGGTGACACCAACAAGACAGCTAGGAAATTAGACGGTAAATGACCTAAAGGGTGTCTTTGGGACCCTGTGGTTGTGCACCTAGACCCTCGGTTTCCATTCCTAGAGCCTGTTCCGGACTCTGTATCAGTGTGCCCGTTCATTTCATCAGCACCCAAAGCAGGGCACAAATGCCAAGAGCAGTCCCTGAGACATACCTGCATAATTTCCTGTAAGTTACTATTCTCTTCTCTACGTCCTTTGCCCTTGCAAATAGCCAATCCTAATGATGGCAATTTCTTGGTCAAAATTCCTGTAGAGTTCACGAGAGATTATGTTGGTGGCATGATTTCTTAGAAACCTAATCTTTTCCAGGGAGTCCATGGTGAGGAAAATGGATAGTTTCCTTTTTTCTGACTTTTTAAATTTCTTAATATTGTTATTAAACACTACATTTAATTGGACACTGTAAGCTGATATTCTAAAAAAGTCCATTTGGTGTAATTATGGAAGATACATTGGATTGCTTGTGGTTAGATAGAGTAAAAAGGGAAGCAGAGACAGTTTAAAAAATTGCTATGGAATTTTTTGATGCAGAACTTAAGAACTTAACCAAGGAAAGGAAGGGAAGCATAGAAAAATATTAAGAAAGCAAAACTATCAGGATCTAGTGATCAATTGGATATGGAGAGTGAGAAGGAAGAAAGAGACTAGGATCTCTCCCAGCTTCCTGAGTGGTTTGAGGAGCCGTTATGATCATAGAAAATAGAGGAAGGAGAACAAATCCAGGGCAAGGTGAGAGAGTCAGGGTTGATCGTGGACTATTGCGAGACATTCAAGTGAAGATGTGAGGAGGGGGTAGACAGTGAGAATGTGGAGCATGGAGGGACATCTGAGCCAGAGACAGAGTTGGGACCTGTCTGTGCTTAATGAGAGGAGTTCCAGGTGGGTAGGAGATGGCCCACATTAAGCGACCAATTACAAAACTTCAAAGAAAACCATACAGATGGGCCAAGGAAAGGATGATGAGCCACGGAAGCAAAATTTCCAGGACTGTTGTTGTGGATACCAGGGAAGAAGATAGATGTGAGGAGAGGGTGTGGTCAAAAGAGCTCAGTTGCTAGTAGGTCTGAGGAGATAGGTCAGACTTGACTTATGCAGCTAGAATGCCAGGTTCAGAGACCAATGGGGGAAGAACATGGCATGTAATGAGCTGACAGTGAACATGCTTCGGGATCCCGCAGGGCCAAGCACAGTGCCAAGCATGCAATAGGAGCACAATAAATTTTCTATTTGTTGAAATGCGTTGATCGTAAAACACCATAGTTATTCTTAAACGCAGAGGGGAAGAAGGATCCTGCAGCCTAGAGGAGAGCACACAGACTATCTGGGAAATTCCTTTCACATGGTAGAGGATCCTCACTCATCCTGATTCAGACCTCTCTGGCCCCTCATAACTCTGCCCAGATGGGGATCATTCCATGTAAGCAGAGGTAATACCACAGAGGAGGTTTTGAACTGTGAATATTATGAGCTTAGGGGAAAATATCAGGAACACAGAGACACAGCTACATGAAGGTTTAATTGCATATATGTTTCATTATGTTAATTTTAGATACGTGGTTTAAGTCTTTTATAATTGGTGTGTTAGTGACCAATAAACATGTGGACCTTACTTTCAAAATATTTTGTTTCTTAAAGTGCCCCATTGTCCATAGTTGGAGACAACTGTACTTGAACAACATTTAAAAAATTAAAAAAAAAAAAAAAGAAATATCACTGCATACTGATGTTTTTGATTTTATCTCTCATGTCAGACACATTTTAGAAATTAAGGGTATTGGGTCAAGGGTATATGAAACTGTAACTAATAGATAATTCTGCATTTATTCCTAAAATGTTTGCAGTAACTGAGATTCCCAGCATGGATGTAAAGGAGTGTCTGTTTCCCTGCATCCTTACCAGCTTTGGGTTTCCTGGGGTTTTTTGTTTGTTTGTTTGTTTGTTTGTTGTTGTTTCACTAATCTGAAGGCTAAAAAAGTGTGCTATTTTTATTAAGTTTGAATTTTTAAATTTTGTTAACATTCAATAACAAAACATAATTCTACTGAGGGGGAATGGGAAGTTGCAGTTCAATAGGCATAGTTTGGTCATGCAAGATGGAAAAGTTCTACAGATCTGCTGTGCAAAAAATTTGCACAAAGTTAACAATATTGTATTATTGTGCACTTAAAATTTTGTTAATAAAGTAGATTTCATGTTATATGTTTTTTAACACAGTAAAATATATTCCTATTGACATCTTCTCAAATGATTGGTGTCCTCTGCTATGAATTTATAACCTTTCTCTTTGTCCATTGTTTAATTCTTATCGACTTTTGAACCTTTTGGCTATTATGTATACTGCTGATAATTTTTCCCAGTCCTTAGTTTATCTATGTATTCTGTTGATGGTATATATAGCCAGATATAAATACGTGTGTGCGTGCGTGCGTGTGTATAAAAGGATGGTTGGTTGTCTGTCTTGCTTATGAAGATCTTTACCAAGGGTTTTCTTCTGGTATTGTTATTGCATTATATTGAAATATCTGATTTACCTGCAATTTAAAAATTATATTGTATGAAGCAATAGTCTAAATTTGTGTTTTTTCACATGGGTTTCTAATTGAGTAGTACTGAATTAAAAGCCTGTTTTTCAAAATATATAAGGTTCTCATGTGTATTTGGATGTAATTCCAGGTTCTCTGTTCTGTTCTCCAAATGTGTTTATTCCACTGCCAGTATTATACTCTTCCAATTCTAGTAGCTTTATAGTAAGTTTTAAATCTGTGCATTATGTTAAATGTATATATTAATTAGGAATGTTGTAATATGGATATTATATGATGTTTTCCCATTCAGCATCACTTTATGCCTCTCATATATTAATGTACTATTGTTTTCTTGACATAATCCCTGTACTTTCCTAGGAATTTCAAGGTTGTGTTGTTATAAGAATGTTTTGATTTAATTTTCATTTCTTCATGTATTAATTATGAAAAGTAAAACTATTGATTTCAGCATATTTATCTTATCTCCTTCTTAACAAATTTCTTTTTAATTCTAATTGTTTTTCAATAGATTATTTTTGGATTTTCTAGTTGCAAAATAACCTCACTGCAAACATGTAAGATTTTTTCTTCTTTTTCAACATTCATGGCACATATTTTACTTTTTTATATTATTGCAATTGCTAGAATTCCGAAAAAAAATTAAATAGCCACCATTCTAGTGGATTTTCCTATGCTGTTTTGGACTTTAATAAAAATGGTTTCAGTATTTTACCCTTTTCTTTTTGCTTGTTTTTGTTAGGTAGTCTTTAGAGTATTTAGTTTCCTCCTAACCATTTTTATTTAGAAATCTTTGTACAGAAATAACTGCTGAAATTTCCAGTTGGCTTTTTATAGGTCTTTTTTTGTTTGTATATGTGAAGTTATATTTTCCAATTATGAACAGTATTTTTATTTGCAAAAGAAATTCTACTTTATCATCATATTAGTTTTTTAACATGCTATTAAATTTACTTGCTACTACTTCATTTATAATTTTTCAACCATATTCATAGAAGACATTGATATCCACATTTAAAACTATTTTTAAGGATTTTAAAATGTGGGCTATTATATCATCATAAAATCAGTTTGTGAAACTTTCCTATTCTGTTGTATGGAATAGTTTAAATAATAGACTATCTGATCATTAAGATTTTAAAATTTGATTTATTTGAATATAATCATTTTAGTGTACTTAAAAATATGGGTAGTAATATCTCATTTGCTAGAATAAGATTTTTTCAAATCTCATTTCTGCCCTAAAAAAGCATGTGATTGAAGCAGAATTGAAAAGGGGCATGTTCATTTCCCCTCAGGAAGCTCTAAACACCAGACAATTTTCACAAGGCAATTGTGGAGGAAAAAATGCATAAGAACAATCCAAATAAAGACAATTCATACCACCATAATTTTCTTTACTGAAATAAAATCTTTAAAATGAAGAATCAAGAAAATTAAACTTAGAGGGAAAGTTTTAGGTTGTTCAAATATGGGGGTAAATCCATACATATCTCATTACATTCACAGAGCTGCAGAGAGTAATACTTCATTTGTGATAACAGTAGAGAATGAAAATGAGTTCCTTCTAGATCCATTCCACTGAGACATTAGAAGTTATTTATTTATGAAAAATCTACATCATTAATCATACAAAATTACACTCTCATATTAGCCTATTTTCCAAGACCATAATATATGTCAGCATAAATGCACATTTTGTATCCCCTTCCCTCTTCACCCAGTTTAACTTCAAGAGCCTTTTGTTTAATTGAAAATTAATTATCCTATAGGCAGGTCCCAGGACTCCTGTACAAGAAATGCTGCCTCATTCATTTATTTTTTTTTTTTGTTTGTTTCAACCAATTAAAACTTCTCTGGGATTTTTACACAATGATGTTCAGTATTTTGCATGATCTGGAATCAAGGGCTATTCTAGTAACAATTGTTTAGCTGTGATTTCATGACTATTTCCTAAACAGTGTCTGTCATTCTGTATGACTAATACAATTCTATTAACATGTGGTTGAACTGATACTGCCATCTCCTTAACGTCATAAAGCAAATAATTTTTGAGGTGAAGACATTAACATAGCCAGAAAAGCAATTTAAACTCTGAATGGTCAGCATAAGGGAAAGTGAGATTATTCCATACAGAGTCTTCATAACTCTCTGCAGCAGTATATCCTGAAGGAATGTGCACACATACAGTTTTGAGAACAATTTATGAGCAAGGGATGAAGGATTTGTGCACGTCAGCTCCTGAGGAGGCAAAGATTGTGTATCTTGTATTTAGCTGTAAAAATTAATTATGTTGAAGAATCACAGAGATCAGGAGAGTCCCTGAATGCACCCACTTCTAAGTTTTTGAAACTGGAAATACTGCAAATAAAGTTTTTAATCAGAGAGATATATAGAAGCATGGTTCATTGTAGATCATGAACACAGAATGAGAAAAACAGATGCAGACATGGGAGGCTTAAGATGAGAGTGGAAATAGTAGGAGAATTTCAGCAAGAAAGAATAAAAAATTTGAAAGTGAAATTAAAAGACCAAAGAAAGAAATATGTAATTACTGAAATATTAATTTAATAATTAGTAGGTTGTAAGAAACATCTTTTTCTGTCTTCTGAGGGACATTTAAAAAATGCTGAGATACTTCTAAAAACTAATTTCTTTCTGTTACCATGAAGTTCATAATCATATTTTTAATTATCAATATGTCCGTGGATAAGGTTTTTGTTGTTGTGAGTGAGCCAAGGTGTTACCAAGAGCAACTGAATATTTTTAATTTTAACTGTAGCATCAGTATAACACCTGAGAGTAGTCTTGCTACCTTATGTCATGCAAAGGGGCTGACCTTTCATTATGATTATACTTCCTGTTTCTGTATGATTATTTATATTTATATCATATTAATCAAATTGACAATACTCTATTAACAATTAGATTTTCAACACATAACTGTTTAAGATGTTTTCGTATTTCTATAATTCTATCATTATATTTATAAAACTTCAAGTATAGTCAGTAAGAAATTACATAAAACCACATAAACCAACATCCTTAATTGCACACTAATGAGTTTGCCTCGTTTGAAGGCTTTCTGTTTGGATCAGGACCAAGGAGGTGCTCGTGTTGAAAATAAAACCCCTGCAAATAAGGAAAGATTGAGGCTTGCTAATATGGAACACAGATCTAGCTGCTTAAAAAAGGAAAGTATGTAGGAAGAGCCTATAATTTTCACTACTATCTTTGGGCTTGGAGAAATGCCCAGGTTAGTGGCAACGGGAACTTTGGGGGAAGACTCTGAATTTACCACATTGTAAGGAAGAAAATGGAAAATCGGATGGAGAGCTTCATTTCCAACATAAGCCATATAAATCTTCGAAAGTTAAAGTAATAATAGCAGGGTTTCTATTGATTTTTTTCCAAATTGAAATATTACTATGATTTTACAATTGCAATTCTTTTGAAAAGAAGCAGTAATCCAGCTGTAAGCCATTAACTACAGTCAAACTCATTATGAATTTGCTTTGGGGCCAGTTTTTACAAGCTCCCAGTAACCCAAACTTGAAACCTCATGGACTTCTCTGATCCTCACAATTTATTTGAAGTTCAGTTTGTCGTGCATCCTTCCTTTTTTCCCCCCACATGCTATTTTACGATGCCCGGGGCATTGCTTCTCATACCTTTATGTACAATAAATACCCTTTAAGATTTTATTAAAATGCAAAGTCTGACTCCGTAGGTCTGGGGTGAGACCTGGGAGTTTGCATTTGAACATGTTCCCAGGTGGTGTTGGCCCTGGTCCATATGAGTAGAAGTGGTCTCTAGGATAATGCCATAGCCTCCTACAGGACTACCACTAGACTGATCTGTCTGTAGCACTCTTTACATAAGAGTCTTCCTTTGCTAGAAAAAATTCAGGGAACTATCAGATCTGACTCTGGTGGGTAGCAGTCATTTAAGTCATTTGTCACTCTTCATAATTCTGAAATAACTTTCTAACTTATCCTCCACCACTCACTTTTAAGAATGTTGAATTTTAGACAAATCATTCAAATTTCCCTTTTCTTCAGAGCTTCTATTTCCACCCGAGAGGTAGATCTAGCAGGACCACTGATTTCTTCCCTATCCTGTATCTCCCAAATCCACTCAACAAGAACAGAGAGAGAGAGAAACAAGGTAATTGCGAGACCCCCTGCATTGAGGGATTGGGGGAAAGGAGATGTTTGAACTCGTGTGAAAAGGCAGCTTCGGCCAGGAGCAGGACGCAGCTCAGCCTGGCTGTAGGTAGGAGATTAAAATAAATGCTTCTCCCTCCATTTCCCACAGAGGATGCTGTGCCAGGCTCTGTGCCTGCAGCAACTCGAGCTTGGGCTCAGGCATCTCCAGAAAATCAAGCTGGGCAGTGTAGCTGCCTAGTGCTTGTGGGGCGCTGACCTCAGAGCTTCCCATCCGCATCCCTCTCCAAGCCTTGGGGCTGGGGATGCACCATCTCTTAACATTTGTGGGGTAAGGACCAATCACCTGTGGTTTTCTAGTATCAGCTTTATTAAGTTTCATTAATAATGTTCTACTGGCTTTATTTTTTAAAAGTTTGTAAAAAAGTTTTTTAAAACTTTCTTTTTCATGTTCTAGAATAATTTAAGCATAATTACAGTTTTCTGGTCTTTAAGGGTTTGGTAGAATTCTCTTGTGAAGCTATCATATGAGCCAGTTGTCGTCTTAGTAGGGTAGTTTGGGATAAGTTTTCTAATTTTTTCCTATGGAAATTATTATTTCATATCAGTGAACTCTGCACACAGGATCTCACTTGATGAGTTAAATATTTTGAATACCAAGCTAAGGAACACTAAACACTCAACTAAACAACACCCCAAGCCTACCCCCACATTTGCCCCGTGAAGCCAAGAGCTGTATAGCAACCTTTTCACCTGATTTGTGGTTTACTGGTTTGTGGGATTGCCTGAGGCTTAGGCAGTAACACTCAGGACCCAGGCTGCCTGGATTTCAATCCAGGATCCTCCATTTATTAGGGGGGTGACCCTTGGAGGCCTATTTAACTTTCACACTGGTTTTCCCATGGGGTTCTTGTAAAGATTAGATTAATTTTAATTTGTAGTGCATAGAATAGTGCCTTGCACTGCTTATTGAACAAATTGAATTTAAAAAGATTCGTTGCTACAAGTAATCTTCTTTTTTTTATCAGAGCTCATTCAGATATTTGTCATGTGGTGGGCATCAGAAATTCCCATCAGGTAGCTGGCCAGGTGGTGCTGATTGGATGGGTTTCATATCTGATGGTCTCCAGGCGCTCAAAATGGTAACACAAGCTCTGCTCTTCCCTACCCCGAGGCAAATGGAGAGCAGATCCCATGTTGAGTCTTTTAGTGAGATGAGTTTGAAATTGCCAGTAGGAAAAACAAGTTGTCTGACTTTGCCATGAAATGCCTTCCAATTTAGCAATCCTGAGACAGACTGTTGGCAGAATGCAAATAGGTACTCCGGTTAGGCTGATGGAGTACTCAATATTCTGTTGCTAAGGATCTAATCCTATTCACGTATCCTATTTTTAGAGCATGCAAGAATGAATCAGAGACCTATGATTAATTATTCATGATGGTGAAACAACACTGTTGGATGACAGAAAGTAGAAAGTTTTAATAACAGCTGCTTTGAAGATTATTCTTTACGAACACATGAAAGGATTTTTGAAGTTATATTTTATCTCTTTGGAATATTGCTTCTTCTGAAATATTTTTTTCCCTAAGTGTCTACTATGGTTTAGCCCCATCTTAAAAAGAAAAGACTTTGGCAAAGAGAAACTCTAAAAAGATTAATTATAGTTCTTTATTTGTTAGCATGGAAACTAAATTTCTAAAATTTGTGAATGTCTAACAGCCTGCCCAATTAAAAGAAAACTTTTTTCTTTCTAAATTTGGCTTTTAGTGACTATAATAATTAGCGATATTGATCATTTACTGCATCCAGGCCCAGCGCACCACAGGTTATAGGAGAACACTCAAGGGTAAAAAAGTTAAATACCTGGTCAAGGTCACACAGGTAGTAAGGATGGATTTGACCCTCAGCACCCTGACTGGAGAGTTTATATTCTTAGCACTGATTTCTTTCCTGGTTCAAATGAAGAGCATGGAAAGATTACACTTTGTGCAGATTCCATTCTTCGTATCTCACTATAGCCATTTGTTTAACAAATGCTGAACACTCACTAGGCTACTAATAGATACACTTCAGTGAACATTTGTTGGCTAATGGGTTAAATGTTTCATCTGTTTTAACCCTTGCAGTGGCTGCATGATGTAGCTTAGACACTGTAAATGTCAGTGTGTCAGAGCCAGTGCGAGGGCAAGAGTTGAACACAGGTCCCTCGACCCCACGTCTGATGCTCTTCAACAGCACATGACAGGTGCTCAGTGCTATAGAATTGAGCATTGCAGAACTCATGAACCCTGCGTCAGAGAGCTTGGGGTGCGGTGTTGCTGATGCGAGATGCACTCAAATAACTGATGCACATGGGGGGAATGTTCTGCTGCTAGGGATACGGATGATGTGCTATGAAAATCATCAGAGAGCAGTTCCTATGACAAAAGAGGAAAGACTAAACAGGAAAGGATATTTGAGCTGGATGGAGAAAGAAAGTGAAATCTGGAAGAGGAGAGATTTAGGAAATAAAATTCAGGGCATGAAAACTACCAACGGGAATATATAGTGAAAAAATACCTAGTTTTGTTAATAGGCCAGTTTTCATTCTTAAAACACAGCGTAGGAATTTTCTTTCCAAAGTTTGTTTACACGTCCCTTATTTATGTAATAGGTATATATTGAGCACCAGCTGGGTATCAGATATTGCTGATGCAATATTGAGGGTATGACAATATTTCAGGAGACAAGCTATTTCCTGTTCTCTTGCAGTTTGTGGCCTAGTGGGGGAGTGGAAGATGATAAAAAATACTAACGAGCGTGTGAGGTGTGCAGCCTGTCTAATGGCGACAGTGCTGCCACCACACTCTGAGCCCAGAACAGGAGAGTCGGGGGCAGATGCGAGGTAAGTTGTGCTTCAAATGGGGTGAAAAGAGTAAGACTTACCAAAGAGGTGATATTTGAGCAAGAACTTGAAGGAAGCGAAAGGGCAAATATAAAGACCATGTTTTAGTACTTTGAGCTTGGAGAACTTCATATCTGAGGGCATGTGCCAGAAGCTTCCTTTTACCCAATGACCCTCGCATCAGTTCCCCCACCTCCCCAAGAGCTCCTCTCCATCCTCCACCCTCTGTTCCCCATCTGAGGACAGGCTGTGTGAAGCAACTTTGCAATTTGGCTTACAGTTTGTTCAGCTGATGGGAGTTCTTGCGTGAGATCAGAGAGGGAAGAGTTCGGTTGGGGTATTTACTTTCCCCACCTGTCTCCTGAACAATATGGGGCATAAAGGAACCATCATTAGCCCCGTTTTAGGAAGTAAAAATGTGAAGCACTGGAAGATGCCGTGGTTTGATCGTAGTGTAACTGGGATGGTTTCACTGGAGTAAGAATGGAAACTCACTTTATCTAAATGCCTCACGTTTTGCTTACTGAAATTAGCCTACGAAGAAGCAGTACTTACCTTTACAGACACCTTTAAGCCCTGACGACATTTATTGGCCCTGTAGCTGAAAGAATAAATACACACACACATTTATTGCAATTTCAAGGGGTTGAAAATTTCTTGAAGCGCTTTGGCTGCTGAGTTCATGGATTCCAGAATAAGATACTTGGTTCCATGGATATGAGAGAGGCCTCCTGCTTCAGGTGATTTTGGTACATGGAATCTTTCAGTAGCTAACATTTAACAACGCTTCATTTTGTGTTTTCAGTGAAAAAGGTAAAATATTCTCCACTGTATTTGGAGACTAAATGAGGCTTTAACATGAGTTCTTTATCTAGTCCCTCTTCACTGATCCCCTTCTACAGCATCTCACTTTATTAACTCCTGGCTCATGATCTTTTCCTGAAAAATTTCTTCCTCCCAAGTATTTAGTAAACTAAGTCATCACATTCCAAACCTGGGTAGTTACAGACTTGGCACTTTTCTCCTCTACTGCCTGCATCCAAGCCATCTGAGTCAAGCTGATTCTGCTTCCTGAATCTCTTAAATCTGCCCTTTTACCTCCATTTCTGTTGCTGCCATTTTAGTTAAAAAACCTTCACCTCTCATTTAAGCTATTGCAAGTGCCTATTAATAACCTGCTAACTAAGCAACCTCTCTCTCACCCACAATCCATTTTCTACATAACAGTTGGACTGTTACTGTAAAAGCTCATGACAACCACCAGTAATTAAGAGAGTTTGAATATAATGCGATTTGTGATTGGTTGCTATTCTCCATCTTGCTCCCATTCTCAAACAGAGGTGGGGTAAAGTTTTCATCTTCTGTTGCAGGGACCCAAAGAGGAGAAGGCAAGACCCATTAAGAAATTCAGGAACTCCTATCCTAGGCAGTGGATGAGGAAATTCCATCCCCCCAGGTTTTCTCGGTCCAATGTCCCTAGTTAGCACCAGCAAAATAAGAGATTTCTGATTTTGCTGCTGTTGTCTTAGCAACAGCACTCAGAATCATCTCACCAATATTTAACCATGAAGTGGACAATGGTCACAAGAGGGTGCCTGAGGCTGGGACCCAGACCCTGGTTTGGAGGAAATTGGACAGCTCTTTTCATCTCTCATGACTGACAGCCAATGGTCCTAGGAGGCTCACTCAAGTCACCTCACTAACCTAACCATAAAAAACCCCCGCATTTAACAATAATGAAAAACTCTGGGCCACACTTACCATGTTATGAAAAGGTTTTAGAGTACTTTATGAACTCAAATCAGAAGGTGTTACTTTGCTCATTGACTTTGCGTGGTGAACGCACAGAGCAATATCTCAGAAGTGTGCTCTTGAAGTCTATTTAATCTTATTAACCAATGTCACCTTGATAAATTTAATTTTAAAAATAAAAAAAATCTTGTTTTTCTTTTGGATCAAAGGATAAAATCTTTAATTCCATGAGCTCTAAGATACAATTTCAACCTTAAATACCAATAGGGAACAGGAAGTGATTGTGAATGTACGGTCCACTTGTAACAGGGTACAGCCAAGAGGGGGGCCCCAAAAAGGGATTTGGAATGGGGCCCAGAACTCAGGGTGTCCAGGAAATATTAGAAAGACATATAAGATGTCCTCATCCCTTCCCCCTCAGGTATGAGTTGGGGGAAGGCACAAATGGAGCAGGGCCATTGAGTTGTTTTGCATAGCAACGGTTTTGCAGATAACCTCCAGAATGGTCATTTAACATATCTATAACCTTAACTGGTCTCATAGATATGTTAAACAGCTGTGGCCAAGCTCTGAGCCAGGGGGATGGAAAGGACTTCCCCAAGGACGTGACTGGGGGAGGAACCCTAAGTTAAAACACCTGTGTGGGAGCTTGGAGAGGATTGGCTCCAGAAAATGGGACACACCTGCCCAGACTCATGATGGCATCCCAATAACCTTGGAAATATACAGGAATGCTGGCAGGTGTAACCGATTGTGGGAGGAATTGGAAATAGGGCTGCAGAGGAGGATTGGCCTGGGGATTTAAACCCAGGCATGGCAGCCATTGGGGGAGTGCCATGGGGTTTCACCAGTGTGCAGACCCCTGCAGCTTTGGTGAAGAGGAGAGAGATCCATGCGGTTTCACCAGAGTGCAGGACACACAGCTCTATGAGGGAAAATCACCATGTGGCTTTAGCAGAGAATTGCCACTCGGCTTTGCCCAAGTGGAGACCCTCTCACAGCTTTGCCAGAGGGAGAGATTCCACATGGTTTCACCAGAGTGCAGACCCCTGCAGCTTTGGTTAAGAGGGAGAGCCACGAGGCTTTGCCAGAGTGGGGACCCCTTCCCCACAGCTTTGGTAGAAAAAGGACCACGTGGCTTTGGGGTGCTCCCTTTGGCTGTATGGCACGGGGAGCAAGAGAGGTTTTACCTGGAAGAAGGGGGAAAGGACTCTTGCCAGTAGGCCATGAGAAGGCACCACATGGCTTTGGGTTAATTGGAGATCCTGCCTGGACGACGACACAGCTGAACGGTGTTAAGAGCCTGGATCCCGGATGTGTGCTTCTCTTTCTGAATTACGGATTATGGTACCCTGAATTAGGGCAGAGGGAGAGAGGAAGCATTGTGGGCGTCTGTGGGTATCCTAAAGGACTTTGATATTTTTTAATGGAGACGATAGGTCACTACTTTAACTCTGTATAGCATTAAATAAACATTTCTTTTCCTTTTCACACATCTCTGGCTTTGAGAGACATCTTTCCATAAGGCGGCAGACAATAACGGACCTTCTGTTACTCTGTAACACACTCACCTATAAGACTATAGAGCATGCCCTGACCCGTGTGGCACAGTGGGCTGGGCTCCTCGCAAAGTGAAAAGTTACCAGATCAATTCTCTGTCAGGGCACATGCCTGGGTTGTGGGTTTGGTCCCTGGTCAGGTGCATTTGAGAGGCAGTTGATTGATGTTTCTCTCCCTCTTTTTCTCCCTCCCTTTCCCTCTCTCTAAAAAATAGGCATGCATCTGTATTTGTATTTCCTATCTAAAGGCATTCAAATTTAATTAAAAATAAAACAAAAAAAATACATGTGCCAAAGGGGAGGGACAAAAAGTTTGAGTGGCACTTCACTCTGACCATGTCTTCATCATCTGGACCTCCTCTCTCCCCCGCTCATTCCTGATGAAGTCAAGCTCCTTCTTGCCTCATAGTTTTCTCTGCCTGAAATGCTTTACTCCTCCTTTTTACCTGATCTCTTATCTTATAAACATAGCCTAAAAATAATTTCATTGTGGGTGCCTGTCCCTTTTGTATTCCTCTCTTGAATTAGATTCTGCGGCCTTGTTATCATATCCTTATCTCCTTGGCTGTTGTTTCCAAAATCATGATCTAATATTTATCTTTTCTCATCATATGTCCACCCATCTATCCATTTTTTGAGTTACTCGTTCTATAAAACTTCTACTTTATTAAGCATATACTTCTCACTAGGCTTCTCCAACTTGTATTATAAGCAAGCCCATGGCAGGGTTCCTAGCAATAACTACTTGGAAAATAGATTCAAAGGAAAGGAGAAAGGATTTAAAAATAAAATTTAATGTGAAGCCTCAAAAAGTGATGAGACTCCTCAAGAATATAGAAACATCCAGATGCAAGCAGGCATGGGGCAGTAGCAATTATCCTGTTATTTTGAGACTGTGGATAGTCTCCTATTATCTAAACGTACATTTTGAGCTCTCTTTGGATGTTGGAAAAACTCCTCTCTTTAAAATAAGGCCTGAAAATATTATTCAGTAGAAACTCATGCGCACAGTGATTGAGTCACAACAAATCCAGATTCCTGGAATCTGTGTGAAAGGCTTGTGCGAGTCACGTCATCCCTCCTTTCTCACAGCTCTACGCCAGGGACAGGCAGATTTGTTCTTAGACAGGATTGTTTTGTGCTGCTATGCTCCGTCAACTCACAAGAGGGCAGCAGAGAGGCAGCCTAGACCCCCCTGGCCCTGAAAAGCAGAGAAGCCTGAAGCTCTAATTTTGGGCGTAGTGTTTTCAGAAACACCCCTTTGAAAATTAGATCACACGTTTTTATCTTTTTAAACAATCCTAGTCAACTAATGTACTTACCTTGCTCCTTTAAAAGAAAAATGAGGTCTGCATTAAGAATAGGTAAGTGCCGTACATATGAATACAAACATTCTCAAGGGTTGTATCTGGTTTCCTCAGAATACATTTCCTAGTTTTGGGGGCAGTTACAATTTGACAAAAGATTTATTTAGCAAATCTTTCCCTATATTCTTAAGAATAATTATTTTGAACACAGACCAAGGCCCGTCATCTGTTTGGTTGTAGATGGAAGCACCTTTTGTTGAATGTTGTTTAAATGTGCTTGGTGAACCACAACTGCTTTTGTATCACATTGTGAACTGCCTTTGACTGTATTCTAGGTTGCAATAAAAAGTTTTTGACACAATTTGACTCATAGCTGAAAACTTAGGATGAATACTGTACTACAGGGATGGAGGGTGACATCCCCAGATGCCAGGCTCCCTGTCCTTTGAGGATGCCTTTGTTCTCCCTGCCAGATAGGTGTCTTTTTCCCCAGCCCCATTCCACCTCACTTTATATTGACTCCTATCTTTTTGACACGCTAATTTCTCTGCAGGCTCTCAGTGTCTCACAGTGGAGGTGTCATCTCTAGGCAGCCTGTCCCATTGCTTCATGATTTTCTTGGCCATTAAGTGCCTTTCTTGTTTACTCCCAGAGAATCCTGTAAGCTGCTAGGGGAACTACGACTTGTTGCTAATTTTATCTCCAGGATCTAACACTGTGTACTTAGTAGAGGCCCAATTAAAAATTAATAAATAATGAATAAATACAAATTTTATCAAGGACATGAGAGTAAAGGGTAAGAAAGGAGCAGAGAACTATTCAAACTGTGAAGAGGTTAAAAGAGGGTTTGCTCTCTTGCCTATTGCGGGGTGGGGTGGAGGTGTGGAGTATATAATTTGAGAACATAGTAAATATGATTGTGATCAATTTTTTTTCAACAGACGTTCAACATTCAGGTAAGACTGGATATACTGAAGCCTGTAGCTGGTCAGGTAGTTAATCACATGACTCAACACTGATGAAAGCCAGGAGCTTAAAAGAATTAAAACATGTTCGTGAAAATGCTTTGTGTAGTGCTCAGCACAAAGGAGTGTACACTGTGTTGTCTTATTTAAAAGAAAGAAAGAAGAAAGACAGGAAGACAGAAAGAAAGAAAGAGAAAGAAAGAAAGAAAGAAAGAAGCTTAGGCCTTGCAATGATTTTAGCAAAACTCTTTTCCTGTAGCTTTCTGGTTGTTGAGGTGTTTCTCTGAAGGGCATCCTTCTGTGCTAGAGGTCACTGCAGTGTGGTCGAGGGGAGAGAGGGAGCTCTTTCTGGAAAGGATTCAGTTCTCCTTAGCATCTCGTTGCTAGGCAATAGCTCCTCTGATGAAAGCTCATTTCCCTCTTTAAAGATGGAGTAGGTCTTGTGAAAAATGCTGTTTGTATAAATTGTACCATATGCAAACAGTATTTTGTTCTAATCTTCAAAATTGTCTTATCATATAAGGAAGAGAATTAATTGCTATTTAAAATCCTGTTACTTGGCATCTAGATACTATAGCTTCTCTTTTTTGTTGTTGCAAAGCGATATACTTTCTTTTTAATCTTATTGATTTATCTTTACCTTTTACCCATATGCCTTTCCAAATTGATTTAATGCGATTCAGCAAGGCATTGTTTTGTGATAGTATTTCCCTAGACTACTGAATTAATTTCCATTTAAAAAATTACTTTGGATCTGCAGCTTCTAGCCAGCACCTACCACACTGCTCTTAGTGTATATTACATAATGATAAAATATAATGAGTTGTCAGTTGAAGGGCCAATATTTAAAGCATATAATTTTTAAAGGAAATGTAGACAGGTCAGTGCTATTTATATATATCTGAAAAACCTACACATCGTTTGATAGACTCTAAAATTTCAAAATCAGTATAAAATACCTTCCTCAGAACTGCAAAATATCCATTAGAGTCTAAGAACCTTTGTATTAACCTTTCAATATTTTAAATTTTTGGTCAATTTACAGAGAAAAATTTGCAATTTGCTTTTATTATCTTTTCATATAATGTTACAGACTTTTGGAAGCCAGTGGCCAAATTAACAGCCATATAACATCAATCTCTTTAAAAAACATTCTGGAAGCCTTGTGAGTTCACAGATAGAGACATTTTAACATAAAAACAAGGATTTTTTTCCATTTTTTCTAATTGTTATTGTATGATTTTTCTTTTCCTTTTTTTAATGTTGTTCAAGTACAGTAGTCTCTGTTGTCCCGCTACCACTATCCCCACCTCCCACCCTCGAACCCACTCCCTTTGGCTTTGTCCATAGGTCGTTTATACACCCCTCCCTGATGGTCCTTGATGCCCGCCCCTTTATTATCCCCTATTATCCCCCTACCCACTCTTTTCTGGTTTCTGTCAGATTGTTCTTTATTTCCATGTCTCTGGTTACATTTTGCTAGCTGGTTTGTTTTGTTGACTAGGTTCCACTTATAGGTGCGATCATATGATATTTCTCTTTCATCGCCTAGGTTGTTTCACTTCACATATTGCTTTCCAGTTCCATCCATGCTGTTGCCATGGATAGGAGCTTCTCCTTTCTTTCTGTTGTGTAGTATTCCATCGTGTGAATGTACCACAGTTTTTTGATCCACTCATTTACTGATGGGCACTTGGGTTGCTTCCAGCACTTGGCTATTGTGAATTGTGCTGCTATGAACATTGGGGTGCATAGGTTGTTTTCTACTGGTGTTTCAGAATTTTTAGTATAATCTCAGCAGTGGAATCACTGGGTCAAAAGACAGTTCCATTTTTAGTTTTTTAAGGAAATTACACAGTTTTTCACAGTGGCTGCACCAATCTGCTTTCCCAGCCACAGTGCACTAGGGATCCCTTTTCTCTACAACCTTACCAACACTTTTGTTTGTTGATGTGTTTATGATGGCCATTCTGACTGGTGTGAAGTGGTATCTCATTGTGCTTTTAAATTGCATCTTTCTGATGGCTAGAGATGCTGAGCATCATTTCACATGCCTCTCGACTCTCTCAATGTCCTCCTTGGAGAATGGTCTGTTCAGGTCCTTTGTCCATCTTTTAATTGGATTGTTTGTCTTCTTGGAGTGGAGTCATATTAGTTCTTTTTATATTTTGCAGATAAAACTCTTGTCCAAGGGATCAGTGGCAAATATATTTGCTGATACAGTTGACTCCCTTTTCATTTTGCTGATTTTTTTAATCCACACAGAAGCTTTTTATTTTGATGAGATCCCATTTGTTTATACTTTCTTCTCTGTCCCTTGCTCTAGGGGACATATTGGGGAAAATATTGCTGTATGGGACATCTGAAATTTTCCTGCCTATGTTCTCCTCTAGGACTTTTATGTTGTCATGACCTATATTTAAGTCTTTATCTATCTTCAGTTATTTTTGTGTATGGTGTAAGTTGGTGGTAGAATTTCATTTTTTTGCATGTAGCTGTTCAGGTCTCCCAACACCATTTGTTGAAGAGACTGTTTTTACTCCATTTTATGCTTCTGCCCCTTTTGTCAAATATTAATTGACCATAGAGACATGGTTTATTTCTGGGCTCTCTATCCTGCTCCATTGATTTAAGTGTCTGTTTTTAGGCCAGTATTAGACTGTTTTGATTACAGTGGCCTTGTAATATAGTTTGATACCAGGTATTGTGATCCCTCCTACTTTGTTCTTCTTTCTCAAAATTGCCATGGCTATTTAGGGTCATTTATGGTTCCATATAAATTTTTGAAATGTTTATTCTATAACTGTGGAATATGTCATTGGTTTTTAATAGGGATTGCCTTGAATGTATAAATTGCTTTGGGTAGTGTGGACATTTTGGTGATATTAATTCTTCTATTCCACGAACATGGTATATGCTTCCATTTATTTGTGTCTTTTTCAATTTCTTCAGCATTGTGTAGTTTTCTGAGTACATGTCTTTTACCTCCTTGGTTAGGTTTACTGCTAGGGCCTTTATTTTTCTTGTTGCTGTAGCAAATAGGATTTTTTTCCTGATTCCTGTTTCTGATATTTCATTGTTGGTGTACAAAAATACCTTGGTTCCTGAATATTGACTTTGTATCCCACTATTTTGCCAAATTCACTTGTTAGGTCAAGTAGTTTTTTGGTGGAGTCTACAGGGTTTCTATGAACACTATCATGTCATCTGCAAACAATGACAGTTATACTTCCTTCTTTCCAATTTAGATGCCTTTTATTTCTTTTTCTCATCTGATTGCTATGGCTAGGACTTCCAATACTATGTTGAATAGAAGTGTTGAAAGTGGGCATCCTTGTCTTGTTCCTGATCTTAGTGGAAAATATTTTAGTTTTTGCCGATTGAGTATGATGTTGGCTGTAGGCCTCTCATATATGGCCTTTATTATGTTGAGGAATGCTCCCTCTATTCCCGCTTTGCCAAGTGATTTTATCATAAATATGTGTTGTACCTTATCAAATGCTTTTTCCACATCTATTGATATGATCATGTGATTTTTGTCTTTGCTTTTGTTTATCTGATGTATTACATTTACTGATTTGCGAATGTTGAACCATCCTTGCATCCCAGGGATGAATCACACTTGATCATGATGTATGATCATTTTAATGTATTGCTGGATGAGATTTGCTCATATTTTGTTGAGGATTGTTAATGTGTGATTTACTTAGTAGATCCTGGTGTTTATTTTAGAGATTTTTATTTTTATTTATTTACATAGTTTCCATCCTGGAGGTTTGTCACAGGATTGCCACCCAACACTAATAATTATAATTAGAAGTTCAAAAATTCTGAACCCTTAAGATAAGTGAGCTTGAAAAGATTTTCTGATTTCCATTTAACTTTCAAATTTTCTTGCCTTCCTGTCTGCCCTCCTTTGTTGATCTGTCATATAACTTACAATTACTGATTTTCTTCTCTTCTGTTAACATTTTCTTGGTCATGATAGAATTCCAAGTTAAAACAGCTTAAGCAAAAAATTTATCATTTGTGGTAGAGCTGAACAACCCCAAACAGGGTGTGTGATGACACCAGGCTGTTCTCTCTCCCTCTTTCAGTTCTGCTTCTCTCATGATGCTACATCACCTGGAAGTGGACCCCATAGTCCAAACACCTTCATAATTATTAAAGTAGGGCTTCTAATCTTTTTAGTGACTTCCAGTAGTTTCCTGGACCATATCTTTCCAGTTTAAACAGAAAGGGAAGATCTCTAATTTACCAATATTTATATTTTAGGAAAGGCCTCAAGAAGGTAATTTTAAAAAAAAATTATTTTAATTATTGTTCTTGTACAGTTTTCTGTCTTTTACTCCCATCCCAGCCCACCACCCCAGCCCTCCCCACCTCTCTCCCATTTCCACCCCCCTAGTTTTTATCCATGTGTCCTTTATACTTGTTCCTGTAAACCCTTCCCCTTTCCCCTTGATCTTCCCTCCCCTCATCCCTCTGGTGACTGTCAGTCTGTTCTCAATTTCAGTGTCTTTGGTTATATTTTGCTTGTTTGTTTGTTTTGTTGGTTAGGTTCTTGTTAAAGGTGAGATTATATGGTATTTGTCTTTCACTTCCTGGCTTATTTCACTTAGCATGATGCTCTCCAGTTCCATCCATGCTGTTGCAAAGTGTAGGAGCTCTTTCTCTCTTGCTGCTGCATAGAATTCCATTCTGTAAATGTACCATGGTTTTTGATCCATTCATTTACTGATGGGCACCTGGGTTGCTTCCAACACTTGGCTATTGTAAATTGTGCTGCTATGAACGTAGGGGTGCATGGGTTCTTTTGGACTAGTGTTTCAGGGTTCTTAGGATACAATCCTAGCAGTGGGATTGCTGGGTCAAAAGGTAGATCCATTTTTAGTTTTCTTAGAAAATTCCATACTGCTTTCCATAGTGGTTGTACCAGTCTGCAATCCCACCAACAGTGCACTAGGGTCCCCTTTTCTCCACAACCTTCCCAACACTTGTTGTTTGTTGATGTGTTTATGATGGCCATTCTGACTGGTGTGAAGTGGTATCTCATTGTGGTTTTAATTTGCATCTCTCTGATAGCTAGCGATATTGAGCATCTTTTCATGTGTCTCTGGATCCTCTGTATGTCCTCCTTGGAGAAGTGTCTGTTCAAGTCTTTTGCCCATTTTTTAATTGGGTTGCTTGTCTTCTTAGAGTAGAGTCATGTAAGTTCTTTATGTATTTTGGAGATGAAACCCTTGTCTGAGGTATCATTGGCAAATATGTTTTCCCATACAGTTGGTTCTCTTTTTATTTTAATACTGTTTTCTTTAGCCATGCAGAAGCTTTTTATTTTGATGAGACCCCATTTGTTTATTCTTTCCTTTATGTCCATTGCTTTAGGGGACATATCAGTAAAAATGTTGCTGTGTGAAATATCTGAGATTTTCCTGCCTATGTTCTCCTCTAGGACTTTAATGGTGTCATGTCTTATATTTAAATCTTTTATCCACCTTGAATTTATTTTTGTGTATGGTGTCAGCTGGTGCTCGAGTTTCATTTTTTTGCATGTAGCTGTCCAGTTCTCCCAACACCACTTGTTGAAGAGGCTATTTTTACTCCATTTTATGTTGCTGCCCCCTTTGTGAAATATTAATTGGCCTTAGAGACTTGGGTTTATTTCTGAGCTCTCTTTTCTGTTCCACTGGTCCATGTGCCTGTTTTTATGCCACTACCAGGCTGTTTTGATCGCAGTGGCCTTGTAATACAGTTTGGTATCAGGTATTGTAATCCCTCCTACTTGCTCTTCTTTCTCAGAATTGCTGCAGCTATTCTAGGTCGTTTATGGCTCCAAATAAATTTTTGAAGTGTTTGTTCTATGTCTGTGAAATATGCCATTGGTAATTTAATAGGTATTGCATTGAATCTGTAAATTGCTCTGGGTAGTATGGACATTTTGATGATGTTGATTCTTCCAATCCATGAGCATGGTATATGTTTCCATTTGTTTGTGTCTTCCTTAATTTCTTTCTTCAGTGTTGTGTAGTTTTCTGCATACAGGTCTTTTACCTCCTTGGTTAGGTTTATTCCTAGGTATTTTTTTTTCTTGTTGCTATATCAAATGGGATTTTTTTTTCCTGATTTCTGTTTCTGATGTTTCTTTCACTCTTGGTATACAAAAATGCCTTTGATTTCTGGATGTTGACTTTGTATCCTGTTGTTTTGCCAAATTCATTTATTAGGTCAAGCAGCTTTTTGGCTGAGTCTATAGGATTTTTTATGCACACTATCATGTCATCTGCAAACAATGATAGCTTTGTTTGCACCTTCCCAATTTGGATGCCTTTTCATTTCTTTTCTTGTCTAACTGCTGTGGCTAAGACTTCTAATACTATATTGAATAGAAGTGGTGAAAGTAGACATCCTTGTCTTGTTCCTGATCTTAGTGGAAAAGATTTTAGTTTTTGCCCATTGAGTATGATGTTGGCTGTAGGCCTCTCATATATGGCCTTTATTATGTTGAGGAATGCTCCCTCTATTCCCACTTTGCTGAGTGTTTTTATCATAAGTACGTGCTGTACTTTATCAAATGCTTTTTAGCATCTATTGATATGATCATGTGATTTTTGTCTTTGCTTTGTTTATCTGATGTATTACATTTACTGATTTGCGTATGTTGAACCATCCTTGCATCCCAGGGATGAATCACACTTGGTCATGGTGGATGATCTTTTTAATGTATTGTTGGATGTGGTTTGCCAATATTTTGTTGAGGATTTTAGCATCTATGTTCATCAGCAATATGGGCCTGAAGTTTTCTTTCTTTGTTGTGTCTTTATCTGGTTTTGGGATTAGGATGATGCTGGCTTCATAGAAAGAGTTTGGTAGTCTTCCATCATTTTGGATTTTTTCAAAAAGTCTGTGTAGGATAGGGGTTAGCTCTTACTTAAATGCTTTGTAGAATTCTCCTGTGAAACCATCTGGTCCAGGGCTTTTGTGTGTCAGGAGTTTTTTGATTATTGCTTCCATTTCATCTGCTGTTATTGGCCTTTTCAGGCTTTCTGCTTCTTCTTCATTGAGTTTTGGGAGGTTATATTTTTCTAGAAACTTGTCCATTTCACCTAGGTTTTCAAATTTCTTGGCATACAGTTCTTCATAGTAATTTCTTACAATCCTTTGTATTTCTGTGGTGTCACTTGTAATCTCTCCTCTTTCATTTCTGATTGTGTTTATTTGGGTCCTCTCTCTTTTTTTCTTGATGAGCCTGCTTAAAGGCTTGCCAATTTTATTTATCTTTTCAAAGAACCAGCTCCTGGATTCATTGATCCTTAGAATTGTACTTTTAGTCTCTACGTCATTTAATTCTGCTCTGATCTTGGTTATTTCCTTCCTTCTACTTGCTCTGGGCTGTCTTTGTTGTTGTTCCTTGAGTTCTTGAAGGTATAGGGTTGTTTGTTTGAAATATTTCTATCTTTTTTAGGTAGGCCTGTATTGCTATGAACTTCCCCTCTGAGGACTGCCTTCACAGTGTCCCATAAGTTTCGGGTCATTGTGAGTTCATTTTCATTTGTTTCCAGAAGCTGTTTGATTTCCTCCCTAATTTCATTCTTGACCCATTCATTGTTTAATAGCATGCTATTCAATCTCCATGATTTTGAGTGTTTTGTGTTTTTCCCCTTGGGGTTGGTTTCTAGTTTCAGTCCCTTGTGGTTGAAGAAAATGCTTGGTATGATTTCAATTTTCTTGAATTTGATGAGGTTAGTTTTATGACCTATCATGTGGTCTATCTTTGAGAATGTTCCATGTGCATTTGAAAAGAATGTGTATTTAGTTTTTTTGGGATGAAGGGCTCTATATATATCAGTTAAGTCCATTTCATCTAGAGTGTCGTTCAATGCCACAATATCTTTGTTGATATTTTGTTTAGAAGATCTGTCCATTTTTGACAGTGGGGTGTTAAAATCCCGTACTATAATTGTGTTGCTGTCAATATCTTTCTTGAAGTCCTCTAAGATTTTCTTTTTTTT
>PVKU01005182.1:0-128766 GCA_004027475.1 Anoura caudifer
GAAGTCCAGGAAGGCCACAGAGGCCCAAAGAAGTTGGATCCAAAAAGGAACACACCAAGGCACATCATAATTACATTACACAAGATTAAAGGTCAGGAGAGAATCTTAAAAACAGCAAGGGAAAAGGAGACAGTTACCTCCAAAGGAATTTCCATGAGACTGTCAGCTGATTTCTCAAAAGAAACCTTGCAGGCAAGACAGGGCTGGAAAGAAGTATTTGAAGTCATGAAAGGCAAGGACCTCCACCCAAGATGACGCTCTCCAGCAAAGCTGTCATTTAGAATGGGAAGGCAGATAAAGTGCTTCCCAGACAAAGTCAGGTCAAAGGAGTTCGTCATCACCAAGCCATTATTATATAAAATGTTAAAGGGCTGACCTAAGAAAAAGAAGATCAGAAATATGAACAGTAAAATGACAACAAACTCACAACTATCAACAAATGAACCTAAAGAAAGAAAACAAAAACTAAGCAAACAGCTAGAACAGGAACAGGATCAGAGAAATGGAGATCACACGGAGGGATATCAGTAGGGAGGGGGAAGGGAGGAATAGGGGTGAAAAGGTACAGGGAAGAAGCATAATTAGTGGGCATAAAATAGACGGGGAGAGATTAAAAATGGTATAGGAAACAGAGAACTCAAAGAACTTATATGTACAACCCATGGACATGAACTGGGGGGTGGGATGCTGGAGGGTTACAGGGGGAATAAAGGGAGAAAGATTGGGAAAACTGTAATAACATAATCAGTAAAAATACTTAAAAAATAAATAAAATTATAAATTCTACTTTTTTTAAGATAAAAAAGTCTACCATGCTTCTTTTCAGTCTCTAAGATATCTCACTCAGCATAATAATAGAACACAAATTATATACAAAACAGCACATATGAGAACCGAAGATAACAAAGTTCTAGTTCTCAAGAGATTTACAGTCTAGTTCACTGTGGACCTCACTGGCTGAGTATGAGTTCTGCCCTTATTAACAGCAACTTTCTAGCCAGGAAATCATTAGTACTCCTTGGCATATTATTTTACAACACTCAAGTTAGAACAAGTTTTGATTCCAGTTCTAACAGTAACTGCTTGTATGATTTTAGACACATTTCTTGCTTAACTTGTATGTGCCTGTGCCTCATATAATTAGAGGTTGCTTATTAAGTGAGTCAATGGAATTCACTGGTTTCCAACCTCAGTATGCAAAACTCCATTTATTTTCCCTCATGGTTAAACTTCTGTCCCCAAACTTTTCTCTCTATAAGTCCTGGCAATCAGAGCTTTGGCTAATGGTGCTATCAGCTGATATAATTATAGCCAAAAAAAAAAAAAGCATGTCCTGGGAATGGGCGATACTCCAGTCCCTTTGTAGGTAGTGGATTCACAGGTGTTCATCTATGAAACACAAGAATGCTGCGTGACTAGTATGTTTCACACATTCTTTTGTTGTAGCAAACATGACGTGATAACGTTCAAATGTCCCCTCATCCCCACACTGCCTTCATCCACCCATAGCAGCAGCTCAGAAAACTAAATGCTCAGAACGATTTGTTTAATCTCCTAGTAAAAAATTACTACTACACTAACTCAAAAATATCCCAAAGATCAAGACAATTTGCTTCAGACATCTCTGAAGTTCTTAAATGTTACAAGTTTATTTTACTGAGCAAGTTCATCCCTAAAATTTCTCACACCGCCCCACCACTCAACACTCCAAAGCTCACTGGTCATCCAATGCCTTTCACATGACAGCCGTGTGAATACTCGAAGAGTTCTGTGACATCTAGGCGTCCTCTCCTCTAAATGCCCGGTGACATGGTTTTACACCCTCCCACTCATCTAGACACCTTCATTCCCCTGTGTCCCCTTTAATATGGAAAACCCCACCCCATGTGCACACCCTTCCCTGGCAGTCGGTGAGCGCGCCACCTGCGGACACTGACCCTCAGGCCCCAGCGCCCCAGCCTCCATGGTGTGTTCAGGAAGCCCTTCACTTCTTTGGCGGGCACATCGCTCTGCTGACGTGCTGGTGGTGCCAAGACAAGCTTCCACCACCAACACAGCCACAACTGAGACAATTCAAATTTTGTGTGTGTGGAGTGTTTTCATTAATTAATCTATCAGTTGACATTTTTTAGGGATGAATATTCTGAGTCAAAGATCCGACTAACGGCAACTTCATTGAGCTCACCCTTCTCTAGCCTGGATACTGAAATGCACACACACCTCATCAGCTATCTGATGAAATCTCAGGCTGCAGTAGGACCTGAACCTCCCTCTGGACCTATCAGTTTCAACAGGAAATAATCTATTTTGGAACCTACAGGTTGCGCCACCAAGTTTAGAATAGAAATTTTTCAGTCTGGGGGAGTAGTCAACTTTCCATCATTCAGGCTCCTCTCATTTTTCCATGTTTTCTTAAACTGATATTCAGTTATCATGCTTTTTCAAATCTCAATGTCCTGAGAACTATTTTTGTTTAGGAATAAAAACTTGTTTCACTTGCTTATGCTACTGTCTCCTCACATTCCTCTGCTTTAATTATCTTGATTTTTTTTCCTGTTCCAAACTAAAGCTCAATTATCTGTCAGTAATTGTGCTCCTATTTACAATTTAGGAGAAAAAATCATCACCACATAGTTCTGTTTTATGCGACCTGTTAATATACATCATTTGCCTTAAGCCCTTTCTCTTCCCCTTACTTCACCTATGGGTTTAAGTAAAAGCTTTGTTTTAAAGTCATTCTTCTACTGCATGAGCCTTAGCCCATTTCTGCCAGTCGGCTCCTCCATCACCACCACTGTTATTGCACCTGAGTTACTGTATGTGCATCCCACCCTTTGCCACTTTAAAATTTTGCATATTCTTTTAAAACCTAAAGTACTGGATTAACTAACAGATGAATCACTCTATGGGAAAAGTTAAATGTCAGAATTCAAGACAACAAATAATACAGAAGAGAAAAAATAGAAGGTGAGAAATCAGAGTTATAAAATTAAGTAGTCATTTACCAAGATAGATAAACACTGTGTATAAATTCAACACTGAAATGCTGGAAGACCAGACAAAAGAATATAGAGCCCTAATTTCACTTTCTGGCTTAGAATTTTTTCAACAAATTTTAACCAAGGAAATAAAATTTGGAAAATAATAAAAATACAACTCAGTAGTAAACAAAAACTATCAATGATATACTAGTAAAATGCATAGAAGTTATTATTTTGAGGATTTATAACAATATAAATTAAAAGATGATTGTTTAAAACACTGAAAAAAATGTTATACAAGACACATTCTATACTCAATGTTACGGTAGCTAATTCTAATTGCTCAACTAGCTATTCCGATGTTAATAAACATTGTATTTGGACATTATAATCTGTTTTCTTTGTGCCTTACACTGAAACCCACCAAAAAATTACTTTATCCTTGTAATACAGCTGGAGCTAAAAAAGTTGTACTATCAACTGACCATTAGTGCCTTATTTTTAAATTTCACATTTTCCCTTAATTTATGCAGTAAAATAAGAGCCAATCATTTATAAAATCATGTTCTGATGATTATGTATACATAATGTAAATGTCACTAGTGAAGTTAAAATGAGAGCTCTCACCTTTCCCGCGAAGCTGAAGTGAGCCCTACACTCCCTTCACCACCCCGACTGATCTCTGGCTGGACAGTGGCCCAGCACACTCACACAGACAGCGTGGACACTGGCCCAGCACACTCACACAGACAGCAAAGTAGGCTTTTAGTGAGTTTAGGTCTTACCTGACAAATCATTAGTCTCTACTACATGGTACTCATTAAATATTAACACAGCATTAGGGGTGTATTTATAAGTGAAGCCACTACACAGAGGTGGCTGTCATGTACCCTTGGTCAATACAGCTCTCTTCTGCTAACAGAAACCTCTAATTCAGGGTTTACTAAATACCAGGAAAGTTTTAAAGATATTTTGAGCATAGCAAAACCCACGGAATAATGTAACTTCACTGTGCTCATTTTAAAAAGCCACATTCACAAGGTACAGAAAAGCAAATGCATTAAGCAGCAGATTACTAAACAATATGCACTAGTTCGTGGAATATGTTTTATTTACTCAAACAACCAAAACAGCTTAAATCTGATGTAATTGTGAGGAAACTGGCTTTGAAAATGACAAGAAAAAAAAAGCAAGCTATCAATAATTCTCTAGATGGGACCATATTTTTTAGGTTAAACAGTATTTGTACTTCAGAACTATAAGCACAAAAAGAAAAAACTACAAAATTAAATGTATCATAGCTCTCCTTTAAATTGCCAGAATTAACAATTGTGCAAAACTGTTGATACATCTCACATAAAAAACATGAAATAGCCAAGTCTCATGAAAATGTATACATCCTACTTCCATGACTGTTCTCAGCAGCTGTTTTCTATCTTGTAAGGTATTTAACAATAACTGCACCTTTCTGCAAAAGCTTTTTCAAGGGTTACAGAGAAGACTGTCTATTATATGATCCAATTTATACTAAGTATGTGTATTTTTAGATAGATACATTAAAGTAAAAAAAGATATTATACCTCAAAACTTAAAAATAGAACTACCATATGATCTAGCATTTCATGACCAGGTATGGATGGACCTAGAGGGCACTATGCTAAGTGAATTAAGTCAGACAGAGAAAGACAAATACCTTATGATTTCATTTACATATGGAATCTAAAAAACAAAATAAACAAACAGGCAAAACAGGAACAAACTCATCGAGAACAAACAGATGGCTCCCAGAATTGGGAGGCGGGGAGGGGGTGAAGGGATAAACTGCAAATCTCCGAACAGTTGTCAGGGATATAAAACACAGGGAACACAGTCAATACTAGTGGAACCACCATACACGATGTCCGATGTGTACTGGGCTTACCAGGGTGACCACTCTGCAAGTTACAGAAATGTCTACTCGCTTCGCTGTACACCTTTAACATAACTTATATGTCAACTATAAATATGTAACAGCTATTAACAGTAGTCATCTCTGGAGATGGATTAATAGAGACCATTACTACATAAATATTTTATAGTTTTCACTTAGAAAATAAAGATATTCACATTAGGAAAGTAGAAAGTACTTTTAGTGAAATGTTGCATTAATATTACAAATGCATTATTGGATTCTCTATACAAAATTATAGTAAGAATTGAGTCAGTGACACTCAATTCTTAAAAAAACTCACAAAGACCTATCTAATTATTTTTTAATATATGAGAACCTCTACTAATGCTGAAATAACATATATGAATTATCACCTGATTCTTATCAGAATCTGAAGTAGAATGCCTATTTTGCAAAATAATAAAAGTAACAGTAATAATAATAATGCTCAGAGATTTAAAAACTTGGTCCAAGGACATAGTAAATCCAACCACCTTTTATTTACAGTTTCATTAAGGACTTCCTGAAATAAGAATCATAAAATTTACTTTAAGAGATGGTAATTGGAGAATGTAAAAGAAGAAAATGAAACAAACCAACTTTGGTTTATTACTAGCTATACTATATTACATGTACTCCAGCAGGTTCAATTTCTTGGTGACTCCAAAACAACCATTTTTGCAGCCTTTTTCTTTCACTCCCAGCTTCCTGAATGAGTACAAGGATGCTGCTGGTACACACACAAGGCAAAATGGGCTATTAGAAGGAACGGAACAGAGTGATGGAAGGGGTTTTTTAAAAATTGAATAATACCCTTTTAATTGGAATATGTATCCTTTATCATGTAAATCAAATTGTCTGGAGGTAACTTTTGAATTCTGTTAGATAAATTAAATATCAGGTACTACTGAATAAAAATTTTGCTTTCTGGGCAGTTAGTTCTTAGAATACTGAGGAGAAACCGATCCTTATTTCTATATAATAGGCACTGTATGAAAATTTAAATTTAAATCTGAAGACTAAGAAACATTTGTCAAAATTATCTTAAGAGACACAAACTTCCAGCCAAGATGGAGGCTCAGGTGGATACACTGTACCTCCTCGCACAACCAAAATTAAGGACAACAAAGATTTAGAAATAAGAAAACAACCAGAACTGATAGAAAATTGAACTGTACGAAAGTCCAACAACCATTCATCCAGATTGGTAAGAGGGGTGGAGTCGTGGCAGGAGAAAGTGGAGGTTGGCCACCTGGGAGCGGCAGTAGCAGCTGGCAGATTCCAGGTGTACAGGCGGCGGCCAGCAGACCCCAGGCACCCAGGTGTCAGCTAGTGGACCCCAGGTACGGGGTGGCAATGGTGCAGACCCAGTGAGGCCGCACAAGGCAGATGGCTGACCAGGTGGTCCCACATTTGCACTCAGATAATCCAGGCAAAGGGGAAGCGGCGGAAGGGACTAGAATCTGAGAGAGAACAGAGCAAGCACCATTGTTCCCTCTCGGACCCCACCCCCACATACAGAGTCACTATCCAGAGACTGGGATGCCCCACTCTGGGGAACACCTAAGGCTCCACCCCTCACTACGTAACAGCTGGGACCAAACCAAAAAATAACACCAAAAATGGCTCAAATGGGAGAATAAATCAATGCCCCAGAGCCAATTCATCTAAGTGACCAAGAGATCGCAAACCTATCAGTTCAAAGCACTGGTGATCAGGATGCTCACAGAACTGGTTGATATTGCTCACAAGTTAGATGAACAAATGAAGGCTACAATAAGTGAAATGAAGGAAAATGCACAGGGAACCAATAGTGATGGGAGGAAAACTGGGACTCAAATCAATGGAGTGGACCAGAAGGAAGAAACAAACAACCAAACAGAAAACAAGGAAGAAACAAGAATTTTTTAAAAATTGAAGAGACGCTTAGGAACTTCCAGGACATCTTTAAACATCCCAACATCCAAATTATAGGGGTACCAGAAAGGGAAGAGGAAGAGCAACAAGTGGAAAACTTATTTGAACAAATAATAAAGGAGAACATCCCCAATTTGGCAAAGGAAATAGACTTCCAGGAAGTTCAGAGTCCCAAACAAGGTGGACCCAAGGAGGAACACACCAAGGCACATCATCATTACATTAGCCAAGATTAAAATGAACGAGAGAATTCTAGAAGCAGCAAGGGATAAGGGGACAGTCACCTACAGAGGAGTTCCCATCAGACTGTCAGCTGATTTCTCAAAAGACACCTTCCAGGCAAGAAGGGGCTGGAAAGAAGTATTCCAAGTCATGAAAGTCAAGGACCTACATCCAAGATTGCTCTATCCAGTAAAGCTTCCATTTAGAATGGAAGGGAAGATAAAGTGCTTCTCAGATAAGGTCAGGTTAAAGGAGTTCATCATCACCAAGCCTTTATTATATGAAATGTTAAAGGGACTTATCTAAGAAAAAGAAGATAAAAATAGGACAGTAAAAACACAGCAAACTCACAGATATTAACAACCGTACCTAAAACAAAAGCAAACTAACCAAACAAGTAGAACAGGAACAGAACCAAAGAAATGGAGATCACATGGAGGATTAGCAACAGGGGAGTGGTAGGAGGAGAGGGGGAGAAGGTACAGAGAATAAGTAGCATAGACGGTGGGTAGAAAATAGACAGGGGGAGGGCAAGAATAGTGTGGGAAATGTAGAAGCTAAAGAACTTATGACACATGGACATGAACTAAAGGGGGGGGAATGTGGGTGGAAGGGGGTGTGCAGGGTGGAAGGGGATGATGGGGGAGAACTGGGACAACTGTAATAGTATAATCAATAAAATATATTAAAAAATAAAGTTGTGTAAAAAAAAATCTTAAGATACAACAGTAAATCAGTAGGTAGCATTAGAATCCAGGTAAAAATATTTGAGAATCTAGCAATTTTTATTCAAGATTCTCAACTCTTAATATTTCTGGATAAATAAAAATAAATTCATTGCAATGGAAATGGGTGCCCAGGATATAGAGGTGGAGGAGATTTTTTTTTACCATATACCTATAAGCCTTTGAATTTTTAATCACCTCAATATATTAAAATTTCAAAAATAACTTTATTAGAAGTTCCTACCTACAACTTGATAATGACAGTAGTGGATTATAATCCATGCCAACAAAGTGACATAAATTGAATAAAATAAACACTCAGGAGAGAAGACACAGATCATCCTTATAAAATTCCAATTAACAAATATAGAAAAAAATGGATATAGAAAATGGGCAATAGAAAACCACAGTAATAGTAACTGAAGGGGAGAACTGAATGGTTCTCGGTTAGTGAACAGAGTATGAGAAATAGGATTATCTGTACAGTTTCCAAGAATCTCCCCACAAGGTATTTATTAATTACAAAGGAAAAAGGAGAAAACTGGCAGATAGCACCTTAACCAGGTGACCAACGTTACCATTACCAAAAACAGTTAAACCCTTAATGTGATGCGCTGAGAACAAAGGGCCAGCTGGTACTTCTGCCGTCTCCTTGCCAAAAATGCATAACCTCAATTTAATCATTTGAAAACATCAGACGAACCCAAATTGAAGAACATTCTACAAAATAACACATCAGTAATCCTCAAATGTGTCAATAAAAGTGACATGAAAGAATGGGACACTGTCACACACTGGAAGAAACAACAGACATCACCAATTAGTTAATAGTATTGTATCAATGTTTATTTCCTGGCTCCTGTAACTGTAGTACTGTTGTTATGAGTTATTATTAATCTCTGAAATGGCTTTATCCTATTTTTATCAAGCCTAAATTTATTTTAAAATAAATTTTTTTAAAAAACCTTTTACTTTGATTTGCTGAGGGATTTCATTGGGGGTGGGGCAGTGGGAGAGAACGAACACCATGCAAATGTGTTTTCTAGTTTTTGAAAAAAACAACCACCACCACCACCTGCTCAACGTAAGCATTCAAAATAATCTCTGCAGACTGCTTTGGGTGGCGTGGACGCTTTAACGATGTTAATTCTTCCTGTCCTTGAACATGGTGCGCACTTCCACTTATTGTATCTTCTTCCATTTCTTTCTTCAGTATCTTATAATTTTCCTAGTACAGGTCTTTCTTCCTCTTCTTTTCGTTTTTTCCATTTCTTATGGTTCAAGTCTTTTACACCTCCTTGGTTGGATGTATTCCTAGACATGTTACTCTTTTTGAAGCAATTGTAAATGGGATTTTTAAAAAATATTCCTTTCTGTCAGTTTGTTACTGGAATATAAATATGCCAGCTGACTTCTAGATATTAATTTTGAATCTTGCTACTTTGCTGAATTCATTTATCAGTCCTAGTAGTTTCTTGGCAGATCTCTGGGATTCTGTATGTACAGTATCATGTCATCTACAAATAAGGCAGTTGTACTCCTTCCTTTCCAATCTGGATGCCTTTTATTTCTTCTTCCTGTCTGAGTGCTGTGGTAAGACTTCCAGTACTATGTTGAAATTCCTATCAAGATTCCAATGAAGTATTTCACAGAACTAGAACAAATATTTCAAAAATTTACATGGAATCACAAAAGGCCCCACCTAGCAACAGCAATCCTGAGAACAATGAAGTTGGAGGAATCACGCTACCTAATATCAAACTATCCTATAAAGCTATAATAATCAAAACAGTCTGGTATTGGTGTAAAAACAGACACATAGATCAATGGAACAGAAAGGAAAGCCCAGAAATAAAGCCACACCTTTATAGTTAATTAATACTTGACAGAGAAAGCAAGCACATACAATGGGCTAAAGGTAGTTAAAAGGTCTTGGGAAAATCAGACTAGAAAAATGAAACTGGACCACCTTCTTACACCACACACAAGAACAAATTCAAAATGGATCAAAGACTTAAATAAGAAAACATTGGCAGCAAAATCTGGGACATAGCTCACAGCAATATTTTATCGGATATACCTCCCCAGGCAAGGGAAACAGAAGAAAAAATAAATGGGGCTGTATCAAACTAAAAAGGTTTTGTACAGCAAAGGAAAACATCAACAAAATAAAAAGACAACCCACAGAATGGGAGAACATATTCACTGATACATCTGATAAAGGGCTAATATCCACAATTTATAAGGAACTTAGAAAACTCAACACCAAAAACAAAAATCCCAATAAAAAAATGGGCAAAGGACCTGAATAGACACTTCTCCAAAGAGGACATACAGATGGCCAACAGGCAGATGAAAAAATGCTCAACGTCACTCATCATCAGAGAGATGCAAATTAAAACCACAATGAGATACAACCTCACATCTGTGAGAATTGCTACCATCAATAAATCAACAAGCAATGAGTACTGGAGAGGATGCGGAGAAAGAGGATGTTTTTATAAACCTTCTGTACTGTTGGTGGGAATGCAGACTGATGCAGCCACTGTGGAAAGTAGTATAGAGACACCTGAAAAAATGAAAAATGCATCTGCCTTTCAACCCAGCTATCCTACTTCTGGGAATATATCCAAAGGAACACAAAACACTAATTCAAAAGAACATAAGCACCCCTACGTTCATTGCAGCGTTATTTACAATCTCCAAGATATGGAAGCAGCCCAAGTGTCCACCAGCAGATGAGTGGATAAAACTATGGTACATTTACACAGTAGAATACTACTCAGTTATAAAAAAAAAGTTTTAACCTTTGTCACAGCATGGATGGACCTGGAGAACGTTTTGCTACGTAAAATAAGCCAGTCAGAAAAAGACAAATACCATATGATTTCAGTCATGTGTGGAATCTAATCAACAAACTGAACCAACAGGGAAAATGGGGACAGACTCAGATGAAGAGCAGGATGACAGCTATGGCGGAGGGGAGTTGGGGTGGAGAGATTGAGCAAAAAATACAAAGGACTCATGGACAAGAGCATAGAGATTGTGGGGGGAGGAGTATATAAAGGAACTAAATGGTAATAAAAAATACAATAAAAATCATTTAAAAAATAAGTGCAACAACAAAAAATCATAATCTCTATTTCAAGATAATTCAAAAAATATTTTCTTTAACATGTATTGCTTAAAAAACACATGTACTTTAAACCCACCCTAACAACATAAAGAAAATCTAAAATTCATCAACAATGACTTTTTTTTATGTAGAAAGCAAACCTAGTAACTGCATGTAGGTGGGAAAAAGGACTGGCCTTCAGTTTACACAACCTAGATTTTACCCCTGATTCCCTGCAAGAGTTAGATGTGTGGCTTTGAACCTAACCCTGTGGGGCTCAGTTCCTCCCGTAAAATGAAGTCAGACCAGATCCCATTTATGGTTTCTCTCTGCTCTGCAGTCTATCATTTAGGAGGCTGTGTACCTCACCTTCTTCAGAGGCCCTGTGACTGCAGCCCGTCTGTGTCAAGGCCCCATAAGAAATAACTGTGTATATTTCATGACTGATTGAGACCCACATACAGTCAACCCTACTCCTACTGGAATCACACATTTCCAAAACATACTAGACTACGAAATTCGCTTTGGAAGCACTGAAGCCTAACATAACCTTGGCTCTGCACGTCTGTATTGGAGAAAGTGAGAAGGGATCTGTCACGATGCATTTTAGCCTCTTGGAGCCCCAACTCCCTAAGTGCTTTAAAGATATTTTGGTAAATCAGAATGAAAATGAAACTTAACTCCCCAAATTTTGAAGGAATTACATCTATGTAGTGGAGGATGGGTTACCTTGCCTAATTCATTTCTTTGATTTTTTTTAATTATCCTTTTCGATTGTATCCAAATTCCACCTAAGCTCAACAGAGGAAAACCCAAGATTGTAATCATGCACCACATGAGTACCACCTTAATTTCACAAACAAAAGCCAATGAATGTCAGCAGACAATCTACTATACCCAATATTCCAAACAGCCCTTTATAGCAAGCTCCAAGATTAACTTAGAAAAGAAAATCACACTTCTAATTTTTTTTTTTAAACAGTAGCAACACTACAGTAACCCCAGATGTCAATGTGGCTGGAACTGAAAACATACCAACTTCAAACTCTCTAATGCACTGGTCTTCAATCTTTTTGGCATCAGGGTCTGTTTCATAGAAGACAGTTTTTCCATGGACCAGGGGGTAGGGAGGACGGTTTCAGGATGATTCAAGCACTTTACATTCAAGCTCACCACCTGAGGTTGGGGACTCCTGCTCTAATGTATTTTAGATCAAGTGAGAAGATAAAATGCATAAACATCTTATATGAATGGTCTTAACTTTTTATTTACAGTCTGCACAGTTCAACACTTTATTCAAAGCATATTTAGTAAAAAGTTTAATAATATGTTTTAGTTCTTAAAAGTAAAAAATGTTATAAAATAGATTGGCCTGAAAAAAGTATAATCTGAGCTTTTTAAAAAACTGTCAATAGCCCTGGCTGGTGTAGCTCAGTGGATTGAGCATGGGCCTGTGAACCAGGGGATCGCAGTTCGATTCCCAGTCAGGGCACATGCCTGGATTGCAGGCCAGTTCCCGGCAAGGGACGCACGGGAGGCAACCAAACATTGATATTTCTCTCCCTCTCTCCCTCCCTTCCCCTCTAAGAATTAAAAAAAAAAAAAAACTTTAAAAAACTGTCAATAATCTATGGTACATACAATATAATGGTTTTCCTTATATGCATTCAACACGTTTGTACTGCATACCTACTGTGCACTAGGCACTGACTGAGGCCCTAAGGACACTGTCATGTGCAAAACCAGACGTGGTCCCTGCTCTATCAGAAACTAAGTGAGCCGAAGCACTACCCAAAGCAGAGTGCTCAGGACGGCCTCAAAGCACCGCCTCTCACCTGACTTCACACTGTCAGGTAATAGTAATTCTAATTTTTATGGCATTTCTGTTCCTCACTATTATCCTTCAACAAAATCTAAGGAAACATGAAAATATTAAAAGTAATATGTTGGATTTCATGGATGATAGGAGGCAGACATGTTAGAAGTAATTATTCAGGGAAAACTGAGTTCTCAGACAGGACACCAAGAAGGGCTCCCGCTTCCTCTAGACTTCACATTCCTGCTTGAGGCTGGGTTTCCAAGGGTACAGACACGTGCAACAAAGCCTTCTGGAGAAACCAAGCTGACCGGACAGCCACATGAGGAGGCACTGCTACAGGACACAGTATAAAATCAATTCTGCCCTATAAACGAATTATCCAGCTCCCTGTTACTCCAGCCCCATTTCTCCTGTTATCCGGACCTTTCCCAGGGCTCATTTACATGCCACAGCATCCTGCTCTAGGAAGGAAAAAACGGGCAGACTGGCGGTGGTAACAACAGCACACAGTTAGTTAGGAGGAGAAGTTCTTAACTCAGAATTTCAGGTAACCAGGTCTAACACCTTTCCACGTGGTAAGTCTCTCTTCCAGGTCTGCCTCGGAGGTCAGCACTTTATCATCACAGTCTGGTTAGGTGGATTTCCTCCTAGATAAGTACTATCCTCATCTCCACTTTACAGTGAGGATTAAGCACTTTACCAAAGATCACATAACCTGTGAGTGAAGATCCAAGCCCAGTCTGATTCCGAAAGCTGTATTCTTTAACCACACTGCTGGAGAACATGGTCCTGATATGGAGAAAAGCAGTGGTAGCTGAAATGACAGCAGACAGTAAAAAAGAACTGGAAAAAGGTGAGAAAGCAGGTAGAAACTGAAGGTATGGATAAACAGAAAAAGAGAGAAAAGTGTCTACACACACACACACACACAAATACAGGAAAGAGAGACTGGTATAATCTAAACCGAACCTACAATGCACGTCAGTTGAGACTCACTTAAGATCTCCCAGGAACTTGCTGCATGTCCTTTGACAAGTCACTGAAGTTTTTCACGGTCTGTGTTTATACACTCTATACCTAAATGCCTGACCCTGGTAGAAAAAAAAATATTTCACTGAATGACAAACATTTATAAACTGTTTGGCACCTAAGAGCCTGCTATCACTACGTTCTGTCTTTCCATTGCATGAGGCAGGGTGCCTGTGACAGCTGGCCACCAGCACGGCCTCTGCCACCACCGCTGTTCCAGCGGTGAGAAGTGGCTTCTGTGTAAACAGACTGGAGGCTGGGTGTCCGGGGATGTAAGTACCAGGAACCTGAACAGTATGCAAAGCAATTTTTAAAGACAGTGAATGACAAAGTTCTGTGGTTTCATTTGGCTCCACAGCAGGAAAGACCAAGCTAGGGAAAACTAGGTTCTGGATATATAAACCCTCACGTAACTATTCTGAAGGAAAGAAGAACTAAAGTGGCAAAAACATGGATGTATACTTTTCACTCTGATGACACGTAATGTTGATGGATCTGATACTTAAAAAAAATAAAATATACACAGCTGTCCCCTCTCAAGGATTTTTTTTCCCAAACCTTATTTTCAGACTCCTAATCCCATCTCTTTACTAGACTTATACATTCAGCAATGCCTCCGATTATCCAGGCAAATGGTTCTGTTTTTCTTGCTCAAGGCACTTCATTTACTCAAAAACTTCTCAAAAAGGTCACACAGGCCAATGAAGAGTTGTGTATTTTAGAGCAGCCGCACTGAGGTTTAAAGATAGGCACATCACCCTGGGTGGTGTGACTCAGTGGATTGAGCGTGGGCTGTGAACCAAAGGGCCGCAGTTCGATTCCCAGTCAGGGCACAGGCCTCGGTTGTGGGCCAGGTCCCCAGTTGGGGGCATGTGAGAGGCAACCACACGTTGATGTTTCTCTCCCTGTCTTTCTCCCTCCCTTCCCCTCTCTCTAAAAATAAAGAAATAAATTATTTTTTCAAAAAGATAGGCACATTACTATTCAAATTACGAATTTGTTCCTTGAAACCAATACGTATTTTTCCCTTAGAAAATTCATAATGAATGCAATTTCTAAAACCAAAGTTCTGTCTTCACCAAGACCTGCATTGATAGGAACAAGGAGAGTATTACCGACTTAAACCAAAATCTAAAAAACAATCTTATTTCAAACAACATTCCACCACCACCATCACACTGGAAAATGAGTGAAATCTAGTCATTAAGAGATGAATCTCTCCCTAATAAAAATCAAACATTCTTAGGAAGACCAAGTACAGCAAGCTTTACAATCTTTAGTTAGGTGATTTCACAGGCCACAGAAGAATACGCTGTGCATCAGAATCCTACAGTACGCTTTGTTTAAGAGCAGGCAAGTGTGTAAGAGACCATGAAACCTCTCAAACCAGGCCGATTCACAGTCACCTGAGGCAGCAGTAGTGACCTTTGTGAGAGGTACATGAGAATAAAAACATCAAAATGTTAACCCACTTTCAGGTGGTCAGTATTACATGAACACGCTTCGAAAGAAACTTAATATACTTTCTGCACAGTGTATATGTCTTTTTTCATGTGAAAAGTGGACACTTTATGTCAAGCAAGGTACAATAGTCAACAGACCACCATCTTCTTTAAAGCTGGGAAGATAATTCAATGCAATGTACATACAAAAGCAGGCAACCCAAGATAAGAGAAAAACTGACTCTCCTTTGTCCAGAACTAACCGAAATGATCAGTGCATATTAGGTAAAATTTCCCATTTAAGGAAATTTACAAAACTGCTAACTACCTGGCTGATCTGTGATGAGGAACAGAGAAACAAAGTGCTGAAGTGCAATTTTTGAAAGGAAAAAAACTGCAGTATCTCGGTCTGCTTCTATTTCTTCATCTAGAAAATAGATTTGTTTCCAGCTCACACAGGATTGCTGTCAAGATTAAATTAAGATAATGAATATATAGAGAGATGGATAGATACACATACATAAGTATGTCCCTATCATCATCTTCAATAATGATTGTGATGTAAAATGATAGTCTGAAAACTGTATCCTGACAAATAGGTCTAAAAGATAATTATCTGTTGATCTGATGAATATTAGCACCTAAAATTTGTAATTATTCTTTTCTCAGAATCTTTAAGCATAAAAGATACTTAGAAAGGATACCCACAAATAACCAAACACTGTTTGCAAATGTAAATTCATCATAAACAGGAGGTAGATGTAACAAAGATGCAGCTTAATTTTTCCAACAAATTTTACTAAGTTCCTCTTCAAATATTCAATTAAGACCACCTTACAAACTACTCAAATGTAAACCCCACAGTGCATTCTGCTTATTAAAAATAACTCTTAAATACTTGAAGGCAAATATTCTCTATAGCATTCCCCACAACACATTATTTAAAAATGGGAAGAGCTTTTGGCTCCAGGACGTGGCCTGTTTTGGTTTAACTGCTTTTAGAGAGTTTAATTCTTAACCTCAAATGAATAACTTGGAGGAAGAAAGATGGGGGGAATATTCTGGCTTATAATGTATATTTGCATAACTACAATTCAGTACCTTAGGACAGTTATTTACACAAAACAAGAGAAAAGGATCACATCTTCCACCGTCACCCTCAGACCACAGCATCACCGCGAACATTCCTGTTGCCTCGTTCCACTCTGCCAACCCTGTGAACGGCGCTGCTTCAATGATGTGACAGTTCAAACATGATTTTAAAACCCTTCCAGTACAACTCAAAATCTCAGATACTTCAGGTGTTTCAGACTCTGGCATAAACAATCTGGAACTCAACTGCAGCTACCTTCAACAGAGTAATAGATTTGGATGTGAGTTTAAGCGTATCACCAAAAAAAATAAAAATAAAAAGGAAAAAAAAGTCCTTTTTAAAAAGTAAACCACCAGCTGCATCTATAGGAACTGAATTTAGTTTAGTGTCAGTTTACAAACAACTGTACTTGGCCTGCTACAAAAAAGTAGCAAAGTTTTAATGAAGTATTACATGCATACATACATGTGTACACACATGCACATAATACTTATATCATTAATATGTGCAATATATACATAATACTATCTGTTATATAAAATATAGTAACTACATTAAGATTAATATTTTACATATGTTCGTATTTATATATATATTCCATATACCTTATTCTTACTTTATCATATATGTTAAAATGCATGAAATTTTGTCTTTTTCTGAAATTGAAAATAATGTTCTCCACATTCTGATTTACTGAATGAGAAGCACTGGAATTAAAATGTAAGTATACTTTATTTCTCTCACAAAGGTTTAGCATAAAGAATATTTATCACTGGGCTCTATCTCCGAATGGTAAACTTGCTACAGCTCACACAATTCAAACAAAATGACCAAGCAACTAATCCCTGATAAAGAAATAGAGGAGTTGATTTATTTTAAACTTTGAAAATGTCAAAGGTGACTAACATTCTAATTCATCTTAAACATCAGATGTTAAGCTTACTTCTCCTATGGGCATACTATAATCATTCTAGCACTTAAAGTAATTTAAATGAAATGACTTTTAATGACAAAGATACAACTACTGGTACACACATTTTGCTGTGTATAATGTGCTCCTGTGTATAATGCAAATCCATGTTTTGTGCACATAACGCTTAGCAAAATACCATTGTTACACCCATGGCATGTACTCATTATACCCAGGTATAATGCACATCCTTATTTTTTCCTCAAAAAATTGGGGCAAAAAAGTGAGTATTATACATGGCAAGATACAGTAGTTTAACAAGAAAAAAATAATAGTACTATTTCTCCTTGGTTTTCATACCTGCAGTCTCATGCACAACCTCAATCAATTATTTCCTAAATACAGAGAATTTGAAAAACATTTTTCTTCCTTCTGTTCTCACTTTCTCAACCACCAAATAATAAACTCCCACATTTACTTTAAAACGAAACACTTCTATAATTCTATACTTAAGAACACAGACTCAGTACTATACTCTTACTATATAATGTACTATGTGCCCAGAAGATACAAGTTATCACATCATGGTCATGTATCCAGGCAAAATCTAATAACCTCCTAGAAATAATCCTTAATTTCCTTTAGAACCCAGTAGTTTCAATAAGTATACCAAGAAATATCATTTGTACATTTTACATTAGCACTTTTACATTTTAAATACCATCCTCAGACAGGTCTCACAGATAATAACTCTCCACCTAAACACAGACACCTGTTAACAAGTAGGTTGCCCCGTGTATCACTGGGGGAAAGTGCACCTCAAAATACACGCTTCAATACAGCGAGATTCAGAGTTACTCAAATACAGGCAATTGTCACTTAGAATTAAAAGTAACAAAGTCCAGATTTCCCATAACAGAAATTCTACCATTCTGTGTCTACATTTTATAAATTGTTTAACTACAATGTAAAATAGTGAAGACTGACGGTTTCACAGATCTTCTATCAATTGACTATTACTTACAAACCCGGTATATTTTTCACCCTTTAAGACTGTGGTCCATGATATATATGACAGAAGCATGAACTACATAGCATGTGACCATAAATGTATTAAATGGATTTCAATTATTTAGGCATACCATGTGCTGAAATATAAAAAGGCAGCAATATTTTAGATATTTAATAAAATACAAAAATGTATGTGCTAAATGCTTTAAACACAAAGCATAAACAACTTTAAGCTATCTCTAGCTCTTCCATAGAACATTCCAGTGTCATTCATCTGAACTAAGCAGGCCAAGCAAAATATCCTGTGATTCCTGTGTTCTGCTCCTCAATGTCTAAACGGGTGGGTAAATTTAAAGCCTCTTCTCTCAAGAGTTGCTTTATAGGCAATTTTCTCCCAGTATCAAGGTCTGCAATTTCCATTTGGCTGCCAGTTTGCGATTAAATTCATCACCTTTATTATAAAAATGTGCTTTACTCCATGGCCTGCTGCACAAGAACTATAAGGAAAACATTTTTCATTGCTAACGGCGAAATCGTTCTGGGGCAACCACCACATCCACTCAGACATTAGCTTCCTCAACCTGATACAGCAGCCTATCACTCACAGGAAAACCTGCAACAGCCGTGTAGCCCGCAGAAACTAAATCCTATAGAAATGCCATGCGTTAAGGTGCCTTTTTGTTTTGGGGTTTTTTTGTTTGTTTGTGGAGAAAATGCAACCAAACTCCTAATTTTTGTACTGAGTTTCAGTGTGAATGAACAAACTAACCTGACCACAGATGAAAGATGTCGACATACAGAACATTTCCAAATTTTAATAAGATGACAAAACAACCTCCAAGTGCTGGATAATTATCTTTCGTTTCATTATTTAAAAGTTCATGGTCTGTTTTGGAGCTTACCTTTCACTATCAGGGCAAAGAGCCAACGGTAAAAGGTAAATAATCATAAAGTATGTTCATACTTGGGTAACACTTCTTCCTCACTTCACCTTCTTAGTAAGTCACAATGTAAGGTTCAGAGGAAAGAAAAAAGAAAATAAACAATTCCCAAATAAGCAGCGTTAAAGCTAGTCACCATGACATGTTTAGGATAATGAAATAACTCAGTTGTGAGATTCAGGTTTACTGAAGATTATCTATATAACATTTACTTGTATAAACTTGGCCTGTACGCTGAGAGTTCAAAAATCTCTTATTTTTAAGTAAACGTGATAGCATGCATTTTAGAATTTACGGGGGGGAAGAGAACTAAATTTCACATGAAGTGAAGCCTGTAAACAGAGAAGTGATCAGATTATGCAACGTAACAGGTGAACCCAGAAGCGTCCCTCCTCTCCCTGCAGGGAGACCAGTGGTCCCTTCCACCGCGCCCTGCGCCTGCCTCTCCGCCATGCCTGTCTCAGCAATTAAAGCGCCACAGGCAGTTTCTTACCTCATTTCTCTTCAAACCACTGCATGGCTCCTTAAGGACTGAACTAAACCTGTTCATCTTTGTACCCCAGCACCTAGTAAAGTGCTGGATTTTCAAAAAACGTTTGTTGAAACCTAAATTACAACAGAGTCAACATCAGTTTTGATAAAACCACATAGGTTACAACCCATTAAATCTATAGTATTAGTCATGACCAGCATTTTTTAAAAGGAAGAAGAAAATATTAGATTACATCATAGGTACCACAAATATTATTTCATGAAACTTCCATTTCAGCTATTTAATTATATAAGTATATGTACATATACATAATATATATCTCTTTATAGGCAGCATTTTAAAAACATAAGATACATGTTTTCTTGCTCATATTTATACCATTCTTCTAGTCCATATGTATACTGTCAGGCTATATGCCCTTATTATTCAGTAAGTAATATTATCCAAGACTCTCCTGAGTCTCCAAATCAAAGACTTACACTATCGGAATCCTCTTAACAATCACTACTTGCTCTAATACTTTCACTCTTTCCCGCTTCTCAGGCTCTAAACTATCTGCCTTTAAATATCAATAAATAACTAAAAATCTAGTATTCAAATCTGAACAAGCTAAGACATGGTAACATGCCGTTACCATGTAACAAAATTAAAATGCTGTTCTCGTATAACCTATTACATGTTCAATTAATACATTTCAATAGAAAATCAAAGATGTCTGCTCGTCCTTGAGTAACACTAAACTGTGAAAAATAACACTCTCATCTCTCTCACACCATGTAAAATAAATCTTCCTATCACCTAAAAACAAACCTAGGATACTCTAACTCAGACCTTACTTTCATCTTTCCCAATGACTGTCATTCTCTTACAGGATCCATTTACCCCTCTACTATCTGCTCCATCTCATAGTTCCTTTTATTCAAGATTTATAAAAGAACAGCCAGGCATTTTTTTCTAGGTTAACCACCCTTCAAAATTTGGATAAGCCTACAACAGCCTATGGAACTACAACCTGCAGGGATCATCACCACACACTTACTGGTCTACCAAAGAGGATCTAATAAACGGTATATTTATGAAACAAGTGGCTTTTTCACTTTCCCTATCTTTTTCTTAGTCTTTTATCACATTATTGGCAAATGACCCAGATCTACAAGGAAGTGGGGGAAGTGAAGAGGGACATGAACAGTTTATGCTAACAAAATGATTTTAGAGTATCTGTTGTGTAGAATATGGACAGTGGAAATCCTTATGTAAAAGATACTGAACTGTTCCTGGACCCAGACTCAGCCTGCTGGGAAATGCTAATGCGGAGTCCCGTGACCTAGGAGAGAGCCATTTGTCTTTGACTTATATCAGTTTAATGATAATATCACCCTTTGCATTAGATAATTTTTTTGATTTGGAATAAAAGGTAAAAATACCCTGGCTAGATATTTCCAGCAATGAAATAAAATTTAAATAATTAAGACTACTCACCTCAGAAGGAAGCCACGTCACACAAATTATCAGTCACAACCCTCCAGAGAAGGGGTCTGGCCCAGAGGTCCTCTGACAGGCTAATACTCCATCACATTCAGACACATCTCTGTCACCAGAGCCAAATGAGCTACCATTCCTGAAACCAGCTCTTTCTACTACAGAAAACTTCCTTGTGGGCTTTGTAAATAAACTGCATTTACATATACAATGAAAAGATGGAACTGATCTCTAGCGTCCATACCAGATGTAAAATCTCAGAATTATAAAGTTTTTTTCTTTGAACAAGAACAAATTTTTTTTTTTTGGTAAGAATCCCTTGGGTCTTTCAGGTCACATGCTACTCTGCCATCTACCCGTACTTCCCGCTGTTTAAAGGCTACTGCAAACTGTCATGGAAACATCCTTTCCTTACATGACTAAGCAACAGCTGTAAATTACTGCAATCTAACAAATGCAAATATTTTCCTTTTCAAAATTTAACAATCCTCTTCACCTTACCATTCCCTAGCTTAAAAAATTTAGGCTTAAGCCAATCATGTTAGAACATGAATATATTTTCCTGTCCACATCTATTTTAAACTATGTTTCAATTTGATGTTTAAGTTGTTGGGATTCTACATTAATTTTCTCCAGTGAATTACATTTTAAAATAGCAAGTTCCAATTTTTATCTCAGTAATAAACACATTGAACAAAATTTACTATCGTAACCATTTGCCTCAGCTATTGTATAATTAAAACCAAAAAGAGCACTTTTTCTTTCTTCCTTTCAGATGAAATTTGAAATAAACCCAATCTGACTTGAACCAGCATTTTCCGCCAAAACTAAAATTCTCAAATAATCACTTAACCCCTCCCTGCCCCTAGGAGCCACAGCTCTTCATAACCCTTTCTAACATTTCCCATAATGTATCCTCAGACCACTAGCTTCAAAAAGAAAAGGAAGAAGGCATTCCTTTACCAAGTAATTTCAGAAAGAGTTCAGTTAAACCAAGTTAGCTCTCTTCACTGCAGATCCTGGATACTTAACCTATCAGCGCACGCTGATTTCACCAAAGGCAATCGCAGCACTTGGACTACAGACCCTTCTGTTCTCAGACCACCTAGGAGCCAATACTGCATGGAGCACAGTTTGCAAACATGTCCCTAAAGCTCCCTCAACTCAAGAGTTAAATTAGCCAGCCTTCAATCTCTCCCAGCAAACCTAAAATTGCAGTCTTTCAAGCCATTAGAGCAAAGACAGAAAGAGAGGATGATGAAAGGCAGGCACAGGGCTAGACCCATGCATGGCAGATCCCACCAACCAAGATGTGCAGCAACTCACACACTCACTAGTTCAGATGCCCTTCTTCCATGCACCTAAAACCAACACATTACCAAATACCCATACAGAAAAGAACTAAAATAAATGGCATCATAGAGAATTAAGTAAATCCAGCTGTACTAGCGAAAGAGAATAGAAAGACAAAGTACAGAGATTTTTTCAATAGTTAAAAATACAAATTAAGTACCAAAATACAGGGGGTTGGGGAGTCAAGAAAAAATCTGAAAATAGTAAGCATAACAATCTGTCACATTTATATGAACTAAACAGAAATAAGGAGGCAGATAAAAAGGGAGGAAACTAAGAGAAAGATATAAATGAGTCTCCCGTTATCAACAGGACAGCCAGGCATTTAAAGCTTTCTATAGCAAAGCATTTCTTTCTTCCTCCTACTTGAAATGTCCTCACATTCAAAGGTATTGTTCCCTATGTCTAGAACACTACTCCCTTAACTTTTCTCCACTTCAATCCCATCTACCCCTTTAAGAGCCAGGTGAAATTTTACCTTTCCTGAAACATTCCATACCCTCTCCAGCCTAAAGTGATCTCTACAACCAGTCTTCAGCCCTCTCTGGGTATATTTATATTACTTATATTACTTTTCCTTTTATACTATCACCACTCAGACAACTCAAAAGTAGGAAGTGAGTCTGAAGCTTTGTTGTATTTCATAGCATGTATCAAACATTTGCAAATAGGATAAAAAATTCAAGTAAGTATGTTAAGTCATAAAAAACCAATGTGAAATATGCAACTGACTTTACTCAAAAAACTGCGTGTCACATAATAGTAATTACTCCGCTGGAATGCAGCACAGAATGCTGATACACAAATAACTGCACTGCAAAAGTAAAAGAACTTGGTATTCACAGGGCCTAGTTACAATACTTAGTAACTGAAGGCTTTGTCAACAGTGAGTAATAAACTTCCGAAACCATTTCATATAAGCTTCCTAAAAGCAAAGTGACATGTCCAATAGAGAACAGTTAAGCAAATTATAACTCTGTAAGATACACTGTTATCACAAAAATATACTGTCAAAGAATATGGAATGGCAGAGGGAAATGTTCATAATGTAATCTGTTTTTTTAAAAAAACAAAGATAGTAATACAACAGAATCCAAACTTTGTTATCCATAAGTAGAGGAGAGGAAAAACAACTAGGAAAAAATCCATCCAAATGTAAAGAGTTATTATCACTGAATTATGGGTGATTTTCATTTTTTAATTGATATATTTTAGATTTTCCAAGAAGAATACTTAATAAAGCAATAAAATAAATGTGTATACCTCTTTACTACAACATATTTTAAATGATTACCAGAAGGAATTTAAATTTGTATACTCTCAAATAACTTTAAGAAACAACCTTAAAAAATGTATACACAAAATTGGCCTTTCCCAACGATCCCTGGGGAAAAAAAAGCAATCCACATTAAAGTTCAAAGATAATATGCTATATTTCTCTGCTCTCACCACCACCTTTACCAGGATTCAGAGCCCACAAATCACGCTATTGCCAAAGATGAGCTGAAAATGTTTACATCTTTAATGCAAATTAAAACCACAATGATATAACACTTCACACTGGTGAGAATGACCATGGTAAGCAAATCAACAAACAAGTGCTGGCCAGGACCTGGAGAAAAGGGAACCCTAGTGCACTGTTGGTGGGAATGCAGACTGGTGCAGCCACTGTGGAAAACAGTATGGGATTTCCTTAGAAAACTAAAAACAGAACTGCCTTTTGACCCAGCGATTCCACTGCTGGTATTCTTATACCCTAAGAATCCTGAAACACCAATCCAAAAGAACCCACGCACCCCAATGTTCATAGCAGCACTATTTACAATAGCCAAGTGCTGGAAACAGCCTAAGTGCTCATTAGTAAATGAGTGGATCAACAAACAGTGGTACATCTACACGATGGAACACTGTGCAGCAGCAGGAGAGGAGCTCCTACCCTTTGGGACAGCATGGATGTAAGTGGAGAGTATTATGGCAGTGAAAGACAAATACCATAGGGCCTCACCTATAAGTGGAACCTAATCAACAAAATAAGCAAGCAAGCAAAATAGAACCAGAGACATGGAAATAAAGAACAATCTGACAGTAACCAGAGGGGAAGGAGGAGGTGGATAACAGGGAAAGAAGGGGAAGGGTCAAGGAATACGTATAAAGGATCCAAGGACAAGGGTGGGTGGGTAGGGAGAATAGAATGTGAGGATGGCAGAGGAGAGCAATGGGGGAAAAATGGGCACGGCTGTAATAGAATAATTAAAATGTTTTTTTTTAAAGAAAATGTTTGCATCTTCAACTTCCTACATTTTAGTTAACAACAACAAAGAAAAAGAACAGGGAGGACACAGTTCTACAAAGGGATCACAGATTCTTTTCATCCCTGGTCCTCCACATATAAGCAAAAAGGACATACAGGTATTAGAAATCTGTCCAAAAAAAGTCCAGCCATTGTTAATTTAACGAGAGTGGTTTGTGCAACATCAATGCAACAGGGCAGCCAAGGAGAGTGGACTGGAATACACATGCGTGAAGAATGACGACTTCACTGCACTAGTCAGTGGGGGTGGTAGACGCTGCTGAGTGCGCTTGTGCACTGTGTGGCCATCACATTCAAAGTGACTAAGTGAGCACAGCAACGAATTTGCATCCAATTTTGTGTTAAGCTTGAACATTCCTCCATGGAAACTATCTGTATGACTTAGAAGGCCACAGCTGTGGGCAACTGGTGATTGGCAGCTTCATCACGACAATGTGCCCGCTCATGTATCACATCTCATGCAGAGTATTTTGGCAAAACAGCAAATCACCCAGGTGACTGAGTCCCCCTACAGCCCAGATTTGGTGCCCTGTGACTTCTGGCTTTTCCCAAAACTAAAATCGTCTTTGAAGGGAAAGAGATTTCAGAACATTGATGAGATTCAGGAAAATATGACTGGGCAGCTGATAGCAATTGGGAAAACTGTGTGAGGTCCCAAGGTGCCTACTTTGAAGGGGACTGAGGCGTCATTGTCCTAATAAACAATGTTTCTTGTATCTTCTATCTTCTTCAGTAAATGTCTCTATTTTTCATGTTACATAGCTAGATACTTTCTGGACAGACCTTGTATATTCTTCTCCCACATCTGAGTTCAATTCCAAGTAATTGAAAGAAAAGGGGCATTTAACAACTGACTTGGCAATTTAAAAAGCTTCACTAGAAAAATATAATTTAAATGTGCTATGAACAGAAGCACATACTTCCAAATCTTATCTAGGAAGGAACTTAAGTAAGCAATTTTTCCAACAATTCTGTATGACATATTTTAAAGCAAATTATATAATATTTACTTAACTGAAAAAACTGATAAGGAATGCTATAAACTATAATAAAGTGAGATAAAATTACCTTTTTACTGCTGATAATATTTTATTACTACAATAAAACTATAATCTCCAAAAGAGCTTACTCACTCTTCAAATAACATATAATAACTAAACTGTGGCACACATTTTTGTTTCTGACTTGCATTATTAGAAATCAACCATCTGGTTTAAAACTTTAGAAATGCAAAGATAATATACAAATAGAAGACCTTTAAGCATACTAGACTCACCCCCTGCCCAAACAAACAAAACCCTCCAAACCTAGGGTAAAGACAGAAAAAATATTTCAGAAAAAAATGCTGTAATCAATTCGATGTCCTAAACCAGTTATATTTTATTTAGATAGTCAACATACTAACATATGGTCTCTTAAAAACACAAGCTCTTTAAACAAATATCACAACCGATTTATATGCTACCCTAAACACTAAAGTCAGTAACAGCCATTAGTCATATTCCCAATCAACTCTTCTCTTACAGTTTAAAAGAGAAAAAAATTTCTATTCTAGCAAAAGGGTTACTTCTCAACACATTTTAATCACTAAACACTGTCTTTTGTGTACTAATATCTCCATCTGCTGGAACATAACTTCCTTACTATTAAAAGTTCTTAAGGACAAAAACTTTGTAATAGAGATTTCACAACTACTTAGAAATGAAATTCTAGTACTTAATTTCTACCTAAGGATTCTTCTCTTACCTCATAGAACTTTAAAAGCTTTAACAGCTATACTTATTTTTTCACCAATATTCAGAAGAACTAATTAAAACAATCTGCCTGTTCTCTTCTTTTTCTACCCTTCATGCTTACAACACAAAGCACCAGTCTAAACAAACCGAACTTCTAAGTCTGCCACCTTCACCTCTTTCTTCTCATTTCTGCTGGACACGGGGTAAAAGCAGTCAGTACAACAAAAGAACTTGGCCAACAGGTGAAACACCAGAAGGCCGGTAACAAAATTTGGTAAAAAAAATAAATACCTACTATAGATAAAGGGCAAAAAAAGAAGAAAACTGTTTTCAAATTAGAAGAACAAGAAGTCACTGGCCATATCTGTAATTTGTAATGTGTCTAAAATGTATTTTAAAAGTTAAAGAATATTCAGTATTTTTACTGTTATTAGTAATATTATTTTGAAAGTATTGTGAGTAAACCAAATATTGTCACTGCCAGAAATCATATTACTCTGGTATTGACAGCAAAAAGATGATTATAATATAAAATGTAATGCTAAAATTGAACTGAAAATACAAACACGAGCTCATGAACTTTAAACTGATGCTGTCTAGCACTGCCCACAGAAAGTGCCTGGAAGCAGCCCCACCTTGACGGCAAGAAACACGTCACCATTTCTAGCTGTGGGACAGGGAAGGCACGAGATGAGTTTGGGACATCAGGCTGTTTCGAAAGTAAAGATTTCAAAGACGCAGAAGCCAGTTTAGACTACTGCTGGCCAAAGTTCTGCCATTTTAAATCAAAAAGAATAATTGTAGTTGACTTAAATATAGTAAGTCTATGAACATCCATGAAGCCCATAATGATGATCATGAGAGAGAAAGAAAAAATCCATTAGTCACCATTTGAGGCAGCTAGCAAACCAACCAATAATTAGAAAGAACAAGCATCTATCTGGCTTTTCCATTAGGAAATTATTTCAGGCTAGCAATATATTCCCTGCTTGTGAAAGAAAGCTTTACCTTTTAAAGAATATCTAACTTTACAGTGTATCTCCTAGGAGGCAATACCTGAACCTAGTCATTCTTCTAGACCTAACTTCCAAAGTACTGGAATACGCAGGGCATCAAGAAACAAATCCAATGACAAGGAAGTCATATCAATATTGACGAGAGAAAGTGAGTGAGTGAGAGAGAGAGAGAGAGAGAGAGAGAGAGAGATAGTTCTAGATTTAAAAGATTTAAAGTCTTAACCAGATTCAGAGAGCGGTTCTGAGCCAGATTTCACTTGGGACAAGCCAGTTACACTGTAGGCACAACTACATAAATTTGAATGTCACCTAGTTATTATACCACATGTAGGATTAACCCATTTTGTGCTGTGATGTTACTGCATGAGAAAACATTAGTCTTTGAAGATGCATAAACATTTAGAGATGGAATGTCAAGGTACTTCTATTTTACTTAAAATAAGTAACATGAGAATAAATATAATCAAAGTAAGAAAAATGATTTTGAGTATAGTCTAGAATGTAGTATAAAGTTCTCAAGAAGTCCACATTGTACTTTATAACACACAAATTTCACAATAGATAAGTGAGGTTGGGACAGAATTTTCTCCAAGTAAAACTAATTTAAGAATTCCTAAAATCAGAAACCAAGAGTTTCAATTCTCCTTAATTCAGAGAAATAAAAGCTCAATTCTAAGTAATCAAAAATTGACCTGATAGCTAAACAAATGAGCTCCACACGTTCTCAATACCACAGAACGAACACAGTAACTTGTGGGTAAGAAAAAAATGTGTTTATTTTTACTTAAAACATGTTTCTGTAAAAAACTGTAAAGAGTTTAAACCTAAAATACAGAAAGCTCAAAATATGAATATATTTTCATTAAAAATTATTTTGTCTTAACTCTTCACGCCATGTCCAGTGTCTGCCTCCGCGAACCAACCCTCGGAGTCCGTGGTGACGGAGGCAGACCTGCACCCTTGTTGGTCTGCTCCCAGGCCCCTCTGTACCTGACACAACGCAAACCTCCAGGGGCTCCTTCCCACACTCAGAATACAATGGGGACTACTCACCGTGGCACGCAGGGCCCATGGCAGCACAACCCTAACCCAGTTTTCCGGCTCTACTCTTAATTCTCGCTGCTTCCCCACATGCATTTGCCACTCCAACGAACCTGAACGTATACACAGTTCCTGAAAGGTCTTTCAGTTTCTCGTCACCACTGTCTCGACACTGCTACACTTTCCCTTGTCCTGCAACGTCCTCCACCCTCCCATTACCTCATTAAATCCTACTAAGTATTAACACCAAATCAGGTTCCGCTTCTCAAAACAACCTTCCTAGAAACTTCAGCTCAAAGTGACTTCTGACCTATCAGGATGCCTGTAGTGAGTGATTCTCCTATACATATGGATAAACAACCTTCCTCTTTCTGTCTTCTCCATTCTCTATTAGCAGCTTTGTTTATCTGTCAGTCCTATCAAAAATAACCTGAAAATGTTGACAGGGTTAGACGACGCTACCTTAGAGTCTGAGAACCCTTTCTGCATATAGTACTCCAGCGTCTGAGTACTCTGATTTGAGGTTAGCGTGGCAGCTACAGAGCTTAAATATGCCATCCAAGATAACCGAACTGATTAGTTAACTGTGAAGTCATGATTAGATCCCAGGTCTACTAGTCAGAGAACTCTTACCACTTTGCAACATGGCCTCATCAGCATGTGAATGGAAACAGAAAGCACCTTTATCCTCTGCTGGCACACGTGTACACATGCGCACACACCCCCCAAACCGACACCCAAGTAAGTACCTGGCATCACAACGCGAGCATCACTGCAACAATGGTGGCAGCAACAGTACAGACTTAGGTGCAGACAGTTTTATTTCTTCTTAAAAATCTTATTCCCCTGATATCATGTAGCACCAATTCTAACAGAGGGATACAATTACTGTGAGACAGCATGCAAAGAACGGCAATTTATACTTAATTATTTTGAATAGATAATACTTGAAAGAAGAGGTCCATGGTCCAGGTGCGAGCAGCAGGAGTGGGATGCATTGGCTACCTAGGGTAACTCCTACTTCCGCTCAATTCAGCATCATCCACCTCCCAGCTGTCACTCCTCAGAGTAGCTACCTGATAAAACCACCGGGCAAATACCACCCACCCTCATCTAAGCTGATGCAAGCACACGTCCCTGGACTTGAATCACCTCTAGCAATCAATGTTAAACCTCCGCATTAAATCTTCCAGTCAGAACGTTAAGTTTCCCCTTCTGTAGTTAATTAAATAGTTATTGTAGCAACAACAGCAACAATGCTAAATGCATGCTAGATTTATTTGTACCATACTATTTAAAGAGCAAAAGCTCTATCCTTTGGTTACTAAGAACTTTAAGTGAATTAGTTGACATCCTCTGTGAGGGGGGACCGAAAAAACAGAATCAATTTATAAAAAATGGTGTATTTATTCTGTTTAAACTTCAGTCACCTTCAAAGTACTCTCCATTTCATGCAATAGACCTATTGCGAGGTTTTTTCCACTGCTCAGTTTTTGAACTCAGATTTTGATGCCTTTTAGTGCTTCTGCCATGTTGGCAAAATATTTCCCTTTGAGGTCTTTTTCATCCAGAGGAAATAAAAAAAATACCAGCTAGGGCGAGATCCATGAATAGGTTAGGGCATGGGGGGCGGGGAGTCATGCTGTTTTTAGTAAAAAACTGCTGAACACTCAGTGTGATGTGGGCAGATGAGCTTGTAAATCACCCATCATGAAATGGGCAAACACATTGAAAGAGTCTTCAAAAAAATTCACTAGCCGAACACAGCCTCTCACAACAACGCCAGGTGGTCCACCGATACAGATGGGTTCCTAGAACGTTCACCCAGCAGGAAAGCCTGTATTACTAGGGGCCTGCCCCCCAGAAGATAATTCCAGCTTTTGGGGGTTCCCTCTTCATAAAAATACCTTTACTTTCTCACTTTTACCCTCTTAACTATCATAAAGATATACCACTTAAAAATTCTAATCCAAGACTTTGACCAGCATTTGCTCAAGTCCTACATATCGTACAACTAATAAAACCCCCCAACTGCATGTTCACAACCTCAAATCACAGCAGTTTTCAGCACATGGAACTCCTCTGGGAGTTTCTTCCCCAGTTTCACTTACAGAGTGGCAGGCACAGTCACAAAACGGATCAGACGGTAGAACTGAGCTCTGATACAATCTTGCCTTGTGATCTGGGTAAGTCACAACCTCTCTAGACCTCAGTCTCAGTATCTATGAAGTGAGGATAGCATCCCTAGACTCTAGATACCTTGCAGCTCTGCAATTCCATGATCTGATATTACTTTGATTTTCCTTACATTTTAAAAAGATATCTTTTGTACTTTTTTAGTTTTTTCATGTACACCTCTCTTCAACTACTCTTTGCAGAACACTTTTGGGACACCATAAAATATTATGACATTAAGGTAATGTAAAGAGGTTTCAAATACAAACTGTGTAAGCTTGATTTTTACCATCTATTTTCCTACTTCTCTTAAGTATAGTAACTATTTGTATATTACATATTTTTGTTAATTTCCCTATAATTTTTATCTGTTAAGTTAGCCCCCAAGCCAAGGTTTTCCCCGCTAATTTGCAGCTGAGCAGGGACCACGGCCTTACCACAACCTGCCCTGCACTGCAGCCAGCAGCAAGGTGTGACTCCAAGCCGCTCCCTTTTCCACTCCTGGGATGCAGCCTCTTCCGTCCTGGGCCACAGAAAAGTTCTCACCTCCAAAATCCACCTCGTTCTGGAACTTCACCTCCCCCGGCACCCACGCCCAAGGACTTCAAGACCAGCTCGACTGCACTCCCACCGCATGTCTCCCTTCACACACATGCATGCTTGCACACATGTATATGCTCACACACACCCTTTCCTTATTACAATGGCCACATAACATGGGTCCACTTTTGCATTTTGTTGTTTTTCTGACTCTTCAACACCCTTCGGAAGCATCCAAACTAACAAATTCTGCTTTATTGTAAATAATGTAATAGAAATGTTACAGAAAACTGATTCAATTCATCAACCTCAAATTTTAGTTTAATAAAATATATGTTAGAATCAATATATGAGGCAACATTGCAACCACAAACAAAATTTTATTTGGTTAAGATTTAATAAGATGGCTGGATTTTCAAACTAGAACTTATGCTTCAGGAAACTGAAGATACAGTAAAAACATTAAGCACAATCATTTGCTTGTTAATTATAAGAATTCTGGACAGATCACTTATTTAACGCAAACTATATTGTTAAAAGCTCATGACATTTATTTTAAAACACTGTTAAGACTAAAGTAGAAAAGCAGACTCCTTTTCAGAAGGTTAAGTTTCAGTTAACTGAAAATTTCAATTTACTTTCTAAGTAATGGCACTGTTTTGAATTAGCTTGAAACACCCATGTTTAAAAAAATTGCTCTTTGTGTTAAATTACTGTAACTGCCACGTAAGTTTATACTCAGCTTTCTTTTAACTAAAGCCATTCAAATAATCTTTTTTTGTTCTGGACACACACACCAAAGCAGCACTTGGGGACAAGCACCCTTCCCATCCACTGCGCAGCGCAGAGCACCAGACCTCCAAACTGGCTGAACGCGGACACCCACGAGCAGCTGGCTGGGGGGAAGGCTCACCTACACGGCCCCATCAACACCCACACCGTCCAGAGCTGTGATGAGCACCCCGAGCTCTTCCGGGCTGAAGAATGACGCGCGCTGGACAAGGACTGGCTGGAAACTACCGCTTAAGTGATTGATCTAATTCTTATTCACATCGGTGGTACTAAAAGTGAAATTAAGATTAAGCCCCTTGAGGGCAAGTACTGCAAATAACAGTATAAGATTTCTAAAAAATACCATTTTTAAGGGAAAAAAAGTACTTTGTATAATTGCCCCAAACCACAAATTGTTACACACCTTGCTTCATCCTGTATTTCGGAGAAACTAGAAACCAAAAAAAGAATATAAACTGTAAACCTACTTATTAGTCCAACAGCATCTCACAGTGTACACGTGCCGTTATGAGGTGGGCACCCTCAAGAGACCAATCTTAGCAGGGTGGACAGACATACAGTAATACAATGTTAAACGTGATGACTACAAAGAGCAATACCCAATACAGACTTGGGTTATATTTACAACTGAAGGGAATCAAAGTTCGGTCATCCTGCAGCTGCCTTAAGAAACAAAATACTCAACAGGCCCAAGACATTCAGACAGAGAAACCTGCTCCAGGAAGGGGGTCATAGGGTGCGGCCTTGGCCTCCTCAGAATTCAGGGTGGGCGGTAGGAGGGCTTCGGAAGGCAGGGGCCTGTTCCCCGGACACCCCGGGCCCCCTGGTTTCCGAGCAGCCCCGCAGGGCTCCGCCTGCCCTGTGTGTGCTGCTCTCCTTCCGCTACCTGTGAGCCGCCCACTCTCACGTCTGACATCTAAGACCCCATCCGCCCCCCTCCTTTTCTCCTTTGCCCAAAGTGTCTCCCAATTCCAAGTATGCATCACAATGCTGCCTCACTGTTGTTGGAATTTTCATGCTTATGGGAATTCCCCGAGCGTGTATTAAAAATCTGATTTTCTCCTGGTAATCTGTCCCTTAGTTTGATTATGAGCCCAGCTAGAATTCAGAAGGTGAGAAGAGTATTAATTTTTTAGCCCCCCCAGTCAAATTTAATAAAACTAATGAAACAAACTGTACTATGAAAAGTCTGATGCTATTTTTGCTGTCTGATAAATGAAAATAAAGTGCAAAAATCTTGCTTGGACATCAAACAATGTAGCTACTTTGGGCCACAAAACTGAAATGTTAATTTTTAAAAGAGGTATAAACAATTCCCTAAAAATTCTCAGTAAGGAAAAATGCCCTACTGCACTTTAAATTCACACTGAACTGTCTTAATGTCAAAAAAGAGGGGTCCAAGGAACTAAGTCCTGTCAATCATGTAAATAAAATATTGGCACGTAATTCCATCCATGACATCATGACACAGGCCCACGCACTACCCTCGTCCACTGGCCCTAAAACAGACCCTGGGCATCTTAGCACGCAGACAACAGAAAGTGCTCAGTGGGCTGTTGTTTAAGTTATCAACAAACAAGACGTATCATTTTCCATCTCCAACAGAAAAAGTAAAGTTTACTTGTAAGTACACTGTAAGTCAAAGAAATTGTGTTAACTACATGGAACTTTTCAAGTATGTTAGAGTGTAGTTCCATTCCAGTCAGATTATAAAAAGCTGCCCCTATGATCAAACTGATATAATTCTTTAAAGTAAACTAAAAAAAAGTCAAAATACAAAGCAAAACAAAAACCCTACATATCTAAGTAAATTGGCCTCAAACAAAAGGAGTATCTGAATCATGCCCCATAAAGACAAGGTCAAACAGATGGGTGGGTGCTATCCCCCTTGGATCTTTTGTTGCAGCAATCTATTTCCCTTAAAAAGCAAACCCAAACCTTTTGTTCTTACAGAAAAATGGTGCACTTCAATCAGCTCCAGGACAGTGACTTCATGAGCAGGTAGTAACAGAAATATATGTGGAAAAAACATTTAAAAAGTCAAGGTACCTTGTTTTCACCGATATTCTCAAAGCCATTAAGAAAAAGTGGTCATACCAAACACGCTAGCAAATGCTATTAGCAAAGGGGCCCACCTCTATTAACTCAGTTACATTACATCCTCGGGAGTACAGCTTTTACCACAAAACACATAAACGGAGAAAGTGAAGAAAAAGGAGCCGCCTTCTACCTCATAGTACCTAAATGTATCTGCTGACTGGGGGGGAATTAAGCTTCAAAAGTACGGAATGAATGCTGAGTCGATGAGCTAAGATCCAGACTATTTCCATTATCACCTTACACAGCTGGGACCCCTCCTGGGGGAGGAGTGACAAGGATAATGGAAAGAACCACTGGCTTCCTTCTTACTACTACTAACTCAAAGGGTTGTGCATATATGCAAAATCTTTGCTCCTAAAAAACACATTAAAAAAAAAAACCAGATTAATTGCTTTAACTTAAGTAAAAGCTATTTATCACAGATATCGATTACCATCAACAGTCTTTCAGGAAAGAAAACCCTAAAATTGTAGTAAATGTATATAGTGAGAAGCCTCTCAATACTAACTAATAGCCACTTAATTTTCAAACTCCCGGTAATTGCAGACAAACAAGATTTCTCAAAAAATAATTTTTTAAGTATTAGAAAACTGCAGTATTAGAATACAGTCAACAATGAATGCACAATAAATAGAAATAAACATCAACATGGAAAAATGTTAACTAGCAAAGCGGCTTTAATTTAAAGTATTTCCCCCCCATTTTTAAGGAATAGCAGAGTAAGTTGAGGTCAAAAAGAAAATATATTATCTCCCACCAAAAAAAGGTCAGGAGAAAATTAAAATGCACTTTCAAACCAGTAATGCAGAATCTAATGTAACATATTTGCTCACTTTTTCTAAGCAATGTACTAATTTTTCAGATATTCACAATAAAAAGATTTAGGCTGGCCTTCTTCATAAACCATACTATGCATCTGTTAATTTTCATTATTACAAGTTTTAGCTTCCCCTCTGCCTAAAAAATAAAAACTCAAAATCTGATTTTAAAATCTCTAGCTTTCCATTTTCCTTTATTTTGGATTTTTAGGTCAAATTGATTGTATTTTTCAATAAAATTCTTCTCAATGCTAAATTGCAATACTTCATAAAAACAGAGTTTTCATTCAAGTACTGTTGTTGCTTAGGTTTCCTTTTCAAGACAAAGGTTTTTTAAAAAAACCTTTTAACTACTCTTTCCTATGCATGATTCCAAAGTTCAATTGAAAACTTCTGCCTAAAGAGAGCAGCTTAAGACTGTAAGACTTTGGTTTTATCTACAATCACCTCTATCTTCAATGAAAGATTCTTAAGTACTGGAATTATCCACAGGAGTTACCACCTTTGTATCGACTTCCAACCCAGAATGTACTAACAACTTTAAAAAACCGCCAGATTGGTTTTCGATGGGAGGAAAGCCTAACCACCATTCCACCTCCCTCTACTCCCCCCACAAAAGACAGTCAGTCTATAGTCAAAATGTAGGCTAAAGGTTAACCTGAAATGGAATTAAAATACTCATCTAAAGCATTCAGGTATTATAGACTAAGAAAATCTTTAACAGCTACATCTCAAATTTGTAACTAGCCAAATAAAAATTCTCAAACTGACAAGCAAAAATTTTCAAACTAACTTTTGAAAAATATTTTAAAACAGAATTTCAAAAATTCAATACACTCAAAATTTCTATAAATAGAAATTTTGGTTATCGTAACTAAACCATAACTAACCATCATTTAAATATTTAGATATTAATAAATACATCTACTGCAACTTAGTATCTTAACGTGATTAAAATAATCACTAAAATTTACAATTTTATCTAAATATAGAAAGAATTTTTCAGTAAATCCTATGCACAAAGGAAAATGTAATTCCCAACCACAGAAGTCATGATTAATTTGTTTTGGACAATGACAAGCCACAAAGGGGCAGAGCACAACTTGCCAAATTTCAGAATTAAATAATCTGGCACAAAAAACAAAATGATGTACTTCAGAAACCAATTTTTTTCTTCAGTCAAATTAAGTTTATAATAAGGCTAACAATTACAGGAAGCAGCTTATCCCACATGAAGGAACAGCCCTTTTTCCTGCCTGTTTGTACTGATTAAAAAAAATATCGAACTTCCTAGTCATTTTACATGCTGTCCATTTTAAAGATTCTGGCTACCATACAGAAGCCCTCTTTATGCTGGGGAGTTGAAAAGGCTAAAACAGGGTAGACTAAGACTAACGAAATAAAAAACATTAAGGTATGTTATATACACACTACAATTTATAATGTATCACCCCCAACTAGCTTTACCCCTGCATTTAAAACACAGAGAAATAAACAAACGTTTGTTAGAGATAATGACACTGGAATTCTAGATTTGGAAAATTAAAATGATCGAAGCTAAAGGTTAAAAACTTTCTAACAGAGAACCAATGTCAAATTATCATTTAGAGGTTTTAAATCAACATAGTATAAAAGCATTTTAGAATAAGAAAAACAAGTTTACTTTTTAAAAATAATACGCATAAGATGAAAATATTTCCAAACTTGTTTTTATCTCTTATGCCATTTGATTGAATTCAACGTTTTAATTCAAAGAATGCAATTTAACTCTAACCCTAAATATCGTCATGACCTACTTTCATTTTAACGTCTATAAAGGATTCCTCCTAAACAGCTGTTCTTAAAGGAAAAAAAACACTTAACAGAAATTCTTACTACTACTACTACTACTACTAAACTCTTCACGGAAATATATGCCCAGTAGAAAATAGCATCTTTCTGAAAGGTGATAAAATTGCCCCAATTTTAAAGGAAATACTTTCAATGTTTGCAGATACATGTACGGACACGAAATGACAGATGAAATGCTCTGAGTTAAGTTTCAACTAAATTTAATACGGTGAGGCTACCTAGTACGTTACACATTTTGCAAACGTTTCTACTTTAAAAACAGTAACTGGCGCCCCTTAGCGCTCACATTTGGAAATGCCCGACTCAAGAGTTCCAGCCTTTTTTTTTTTTTTTTTTTTTTTTTTTTGACATTCCAGAAAGTTTTCTGCCTCCACAATCTTTCAAAGGCCAACACAAATAGGAGAGGCAGAGCCCCCTTAAAGGGGCAGCTCGGGTGTCGGCGGGTGTTGCCGGGCGCAGTCGGCGGCCGGGCCCCCCCAGCAGCCGGGAGCCCGGTCCAGCGCGGCCGCGGCTGCGGCCCGCCCCGCAGGCGGGGACGAGCTCGGCCAGACCCGCTCCGCACTTCTGAAACTGTGTCTGTGCCTCTGCCGACAACAGGGCTCCCGGGAGTCTTCCCGAACCATCCTTCGCCACAGAAACGTTTCCGGTCTTTTGTTCTCCAGTGACATTCCAATTCCTAAGCTTCGGATTTCTTTTCCCCAGTTCCGTCCAAATTCTTGTGCGAAATCTAAAGTGCACTGTTCTTCTCTAAAAAACACACTTTTCCGTTTTACTGGATCAGTCCTCCTCAGCCGCCGGACAGAAAAAGAGCCCTGGCCGCGGCGTGTTCAAAGCGGACTCGGGCCGGTCCTCCGGCGCCCGCGGCGCTCGCAGCCGCGGGACTCGCGGAACCCCGGGCGGGCGGGCCGGCCGGGCTCGTCGTGCTCCGCGCCCGCAGCGGTCCACCGGGGAGGCTGCTGGGCCGAGCGCCCGGCCCCCCGGGCCGCCCTCCGGGGCCGCCCTCCCGTCCCGCCGCCTCGGCAGCGGCGTCCGGGCGCAGCCCTCCGCCGAAGTTCCCAGAAACTCGGGCTGCGCGCCGCGCCGGCCTCGCGGTATTTCGCGGTGGCCCCCCGCCCCCCCCCCGGGAAGTTAGACTCCCAAACAGTTCTGGCTTCCCCAAACAAAAGGACACAGAGTGCTTTCCGCTGTCATTTTGGGCTCGCCTTCGGCTCCAGCCGCGTTACTTTCGCCCTCCCGTGGAATTCCTCCAAGTGAGCCAGCCCCACGCGGCTCCCCTCGAGTGTATCCGTGCTCCGCAAACTCCCACAAAGCACAGCCCCCGGACCCGCGCGGGGGGCCTCCCGCCTCCCCGGGGGCGCCCCCCGAGAGCGGCCCGCGCCGGTGTCCTTCAGGCGCCCGGGGCGCGGGCTGGGCTCCTCCTGGGAGGCCCGGGGAGCTCACCCTGCAGCCTCGCCAGCGCACCCACCGGGGCGGCGCGGGGTGCGGGGTCCCGGGTCCCGGGCGCCGGGCGCGTCCCGCCGGCCCGCGGCGCCCCGCGAGCCCGTCTCCGCGCCCTCTCCCTGTGCCCCGCCCGGGCCTCTCGGTCCCCGCCGACCGCGACCTCGCCGCCCTCCCCGCGCGCCCGCGGGCGTCGGGTCCCGGGAGCGGGCCGCGGGGGCCGGAGCGGCGACTCACCTTCGTCCAGCAGCCGCTCTAGGTGGTTGAAGATCCCGCAGAAGTTGGGCAGGCTGCTCATGAGCTTCTTGTCGTTCATCAGCTGCATCAGGTAATCTGGGGTGGGCTTCGGCTTCTCCTTCGTTTCCATTTCCCCGACCATATTCCAGGCTCCGCAGCTCACTCCGCCCGCCGCCGCCGCCGCCGCCGCCGGAGAGGGAGGGAGGGGCGGGGAGCCCCGGCTGCCGGCCGCTCGGGACTCGGCGTCCCGCTCCGCTTCGCTCCCGCGCCGGGCGGCCGGACCGCGCGCCCTCCCCGCCCCCGCAGGCACTTTCCGCCGCGGCTCCGCGGCCGCTGGCTCGGCGCGTCCCTCTCGAGGCCGGCGGGGGAGGTGGGTCTTCGCGGGCCGAGTGCGAGCGCGGGCCGCTGGGCGCCGGACCTGGAGGAGCCGAACCGCCTCTCGCTCGATCGCTCTCTCCGCTGGTCGCGCCCGCTCAGCCGCCGCCGCCTGCGCCGCGGGCTCGGGGTCTCTCTGGGCTGGTCCCCGCCGCGGCCGCCTCTGCCGCTGCCGCTGCCGCCGCCGCCGCCGCGCTCTGACTCCGCTCCTCCTCTTCCTCCTCCTCCTCGCCGCCGCCTCCTCCTCCTCACTCACTTGGCGGCGGAGTTCGCCTCAGTTCAGGCGGCGCTGCCAGCGGCGGCGGCGGGGGAGGGGCGGCGGGCGGGGAGGGCCGGGGGCGGGCGGCGGGCGGGGCCGCGCAGGGCGGCCGTTAGCGGGGCAGGCGGCACGCTCCGCCCCCCGCCCCGGGCCGCGGCCGCGCCTCTTCCCTCCCGCAGGGTGGCCGCTGGAACCCGGCGGTGCGCAGCGAGCACGGCGGGGGTGCCGGGCCGGGGTCGCCACCCCGGGGTGGACGAGAGCGGAGGGAGGGGCCGGTGTGGGGCTCCTGGTGGCTGTGCTGTCGACGGGGGCGGAGGCCGAGGGCTGGCGGGCTGTGGCAATAGGTGACAGGGACTCCCAGCAAGACGCGCCACGGAGCGCCGGGACTGCTCTAGCCGCCGCCCGGCCCCATTCTCCCCTCTCGTTACTATAGTTCTTTAAAAAAATCTCACCGCCCTCCCTGCCACCAAAAAAATTTTTATTATTTTTTTTAACGTCCTGTTGCTTCACAGGGGACTTTCGTGGTGGGCGTCACGTGGTCCGACACGTAGCCGTAAGGTGCGAGAGCGCGTGCGCGCGTCTAGGCCGACAGCCACGCCCCTTCCGAGGGTCGCCCCGCCCCCGCCCGGGCCCAGCGTGCAGTGGGGGGATTTGAGGGGCCTGGCGTGCGCCTGCGTGGGGCAGGGGCGGGTCCGGCCGGGGAGGGTGAGCACACGGAGGTTGAGGAAGGGGGAGGTGTGCGGGCCTTTCAGCAGTACCCACGGCTTGGGGTGTGGGGCCCGACGGACCCCGAGGGGCGGGGACGGGAAGCCGAGAGGTCTGTACTCCGAGGCCCTTGCTGTATTAGTTTTGCGGCCCCTTTTCGCCTTCGCAGGACTTGGGCACCGTGGGCTCTGACTGCCGCTGTGTCGTGGGTGGGACCGCCCCACGATCTCTCCACCCCTCGCTCCTCCATCCCGCATTCCCGTGGTTTCCTTCGGTTCCCAGAGCCGCGCGGGGCGGGAGGGAGCCTGAGGAGCGGCGGGCCCCGTGTGGGCGCGCCTTGTCTCTCCGACGGCGTCGCCGCTGTGGGTGCAGTGGTCTCTCCCGCGGCGGGCGCGCCTCGGGGGCAGGGTGTGCTTTGTTGCCGCATCCCGTTATTCCGAGAGCCATCCACGGTCCGGAGCAGGCAGCGCGGTGCAGGAAATTCTGAATCTGTGAATGGCGTTCGCAGTGTTCTGCTTCGTGATGGCACGGGCATCCAGAAATAAGATGCAGCCGCAGCAAAGAAATAAAGAGCATGTGCCCTGTTGGAAAGCGAAAGTCAACATTTTTATTTGCAGATTGCAGAAATAATCGTACGGTGGGCAAGAGGGTTTGCCAAACAGAATGATGGATTTCAGATATTTAGGTTAGTCTGGGAATTTTCTGAGCTGCAGCAGTATAGTTGTCTTTGGAATGTTACCAATCACTAAATCTGCATTTTATTCCAAGCCCTCTATGACGTGTGCAATTAATAATTGAGACAAAATTATTTACTATCACTGACCATTGTGAGAGTTACGCGTGCCTGAGGTTTTTCTCAATCATGTCTACTGTGTGGACTGTGAACTTGCTTCAAATAAATTCTTAGCAACACTTTTTAAGACTGAGTTGCATTGAAGCTACTAAGTAAGTTTCAAACAAATACTCTTTGAGTAGCAAGTAATTTCTAGCCTGTTCATTTGAAGAACACAGAGTGAGTTTGTTTTCAAAATTAAGCTACTTTGATAGAGGAGATGGAATTGCCTTGGCAGGCAAAGTTAAAAACATTTAACCCCAAAATTTTAAGTTATCCAATCACTGTTAAGAGCCATAGAATATTCATGTACTGATTACCTATTTAAAGGATGAATTGTATAAATATAAGGAATAATAATTTCACAAAAAATCTGCTGTCTCTAAACACTAAAAGTAAGGTATGCTTTTTCGGTATTTAGCAAAATGGTAAGTAGTTTTAAAGGGTTTAGGTAGACAATTACTTACTTGATACGCTAGTGTAAAAGATTCAGTCCCCCTTTCTAATTCACTTCTGTATTAATCTCCCACGCACTGTTTTTAAAGGTGTTACCTCTATGAATGCTTTCCATGTATAGCTCATTTAATCTCCAGTTCCAACCTTCTGGCTTGGGTTGTGCGTTTCCCATTCTACATCACAGGAAACCCCAGGGGAGAAGGAGGTTAAGTTACTGGCCCAAGACTGTAGCCCATGAGTGCTGGATCTGGGATTCCAATCCACTTACACCTTATTCAAAGCCCTTGTTCTTTACCCATCTACCGGCCCTAGCCAGTGAGTCACATCAAACCTTTTGACCGTGTTTGACCATTTTTGAGCCATAGGAACTGGAACATCATAGCTCAGCCAGCTCTTCACTAAGCCAACCAGGTCAGAGTTAAAGAACCATGTTAGGCAGTAGTCATTTCCCATTACTGAATCCCTTACGGTTGCAGCGTTTGCTAAGAGTTACTGTGCATTACCTTTTCAAATACAGACCGATCACATCACCTCTGCTCACAGTTCTTTCGTTACCCATTTCCAATTAAAAAAAAAACAAAAAAACCCGAAGGCCTTACCAAGGCCTGTAGCCCCACATGCTCTGACCCCCGCTGCCTTGCTGACCTGTCCACCTCTCTTCCCCTGCCCCAGTGGTCTGTAGGCCCTGGAATCCGCCCCCACCCTAAATAGGCCAAGCAGTGGGACATGGGCTGCCTCATACAGACGCTTGGAGGCTTCCTGACTAATACGAGGCTGAAAATGTTTAAGGGGCGTTTGCCCCGAGGTTCCCTTCCTCAAGCAGCTCTTTCTGCTAAAAGTCTCTAAGGAAAAGGGGGAGGAGAAAACCGCTCCTTAGCTGGGCTTTGCTCTCTGGTTCCCTCTCCTTGCAGTGCTTTCCCTGGTGCCTGCAAGCCCGCCTGCAGGTGTTTTGCCACCAGAAGCCCAGGTGGTACACGCAGACATCCTTCTGTTGTCTGCTGACCCTCCTGTTAATTCCTCTCAGGGCATTTTTTTCCTCCTCACCCAGTGTCAGCGGGTAAGTTTGTCCCATCCCCCTCCCCACAAGCTCCGTGAGAGTAAGGACTTTTATTTCGTCCTGCTTGGAATTCCCAGCTCCTGGAACAGCGTGTGGTAGGTGTAGGTTCTCATTAAAAATACGTTCAAAAAGGGTATTAAGCACTTGCTATGCACTAGGAACCGTACAAAACCCTTACCTACATTACTTCGTGTAATTCGTACGGTAGACATTCGAGGTGGGCATGAGAGCGGGTCGCCTCTCCTTCAAGACAGGCGCACCGCGCACAATCCCCTGCCTTTTCTCCGTCACACTCCGCCTTGGGCATTGGAGGCCCGCAGCACACCACTCATCACCCTGCCTGTAACTGCCGTGAGAATGCAAAGGTTCCGGGGATCCATCTCTTGTCTTCAAGAAGCTTAAAAATCTAAAAATCACTGGGAAGACTAGTGACGTTAGTCCAAATATGTCACATGATCTCAGCAGGTTACAGGGTACACAGGGAGTGTGTGTGGGTGAGCTTCCTGTTGAAGATCCCTGTAACTGTTCTCGCGGAAAATTTCTAATATGTTGACCCTGAAATGGTTCCATAGCTAATATCAGTAGTTAACCACAAGTTGTCTTAAATTTGATTTTATTTGCTTATTGCTATTCTTGACATTTAAGATAAAAAAAATTGCAGTATTCCAAGCATTCTTTTACATCACCATGAAGTTCCTGCAGGAACAAAAATGTTTCTTGGACTTAAGAATCAATGTTTGATGGCCTTTTGTCCCAAATGTTCTTTCTAAAAAATCTTAATCCTTGAATTCTTCTAAAAGGGAATGGGCATTTCCAATTTCTTTGTAAAGTAAATCTTTGTTTATTGTGTTAATAGATTTGTTGAGACTTCTTTTAAATTGTGAGATGGCTGACCAGGTCTGTCTTAAAAGGTTGAAATGACCCATTTTAAGTGTGAACATCTTCATCAACAAATACGAGTCCCTGTCATTAACCCAGAGGCACTCTGGGCTAAGCCAGGCGTTAATGTCACACACAGAAGGAGAGTTAACCAGTGAAAGTGAATGCTGAGGACAGAAGCCCTCTGTGTGGAAAGCAGCACTGCCTTCCAGGCCGGGAGCCACACAGGGCTGCTCGGGGACCCTGGGCCTGGAAGAAGCCGCGTGAGTGCCGCCGGTGGGCCCTGACAGACCCGTGGCGGTGGCGGTGGCCACGTGCCAGGCTTTCTGGTGGGAGCTTCCCATGTGACTAGTAGGTGCCAGATTTTGGGCATTCTCGAATGTCAAGCTAAAGTGTTCATAGAGAGGAGACATAGCATTTTTTTTTAACGCAAGGAAATTAATAAAATAGTAACATGGATTCCATTCGGTGAGGCGCATTTGTATCTGATGGGGCGAACACAACATCGGTCAAGTGAAAGGCGCTGCTCTCCACTGTGATACTGATCGGGCTGCCTTTCCAAACCACAAACACGTTCGCAGATGTAACGCTAACATTTAGCTTAAAGCACTGCACAGTGGTTAGATATTAACTGGCCAGGTCAGGTTTCTACTCATTTGACCCAAAGGGAAACTTTAGAGGTAAAAAGCTTCTCAGCTGAGAATCGGGCCCTTGTGCCATGTAATCCAATCTTCATTCCACATTTAAACAGAAACTTTGACTTAAAAATAATTGTCTTATATATATCAGAACATGAGAGAATTAAAAAGGCATTTTGTTTTGATCAACTTTCAGGCTGATTCATAGTTTTATGATTGCAAAACAATTTCCATAGTGTTCCCCCGGATCGGGTTGGTTTGTTGTTTTTTTCCTTCAGGATGAATCTGTGATTTGCTTTTTTAACATATTAAAAATGTTAGTAATTTATGTGTTAGTTTTAAATAACTAAGGTCAGAAGACATTGTAGGAGCAAGGGAAGTATCTATTGTGTCCTAGACATTTAATCAACTGCCATTACCCTTTACCAAAATTCTGCTTACACCTTAATGTTGCATTTTTCCAGTAATTTCTGTATAGTCTTGCTTTCGAAACAGAGCTCCAAGGGGGACCAGGGAGACAGAAAGAAGGCCAACATTTTAGAGTCCCTATCAGCTGTGAGGCTCCTCAGTTACGGGCTCACTGCGTGCCCGGCTGCGCTGAGTTCATGGTTATCCCCATTTACGGACAAGAAGCCGGGGCTCAGAGGGTTAACCAAGCGAGGTGACTCCCGTGACACAGCGAGTAAATGGTGGGGACAAGATTCAAGCTAGACCTTCCAAATCCTGACTGATTTACAGCACAATACTGGCCCTTTCTGTCAGTTAACTGCGTACCCCCAGAGCTACGTCTTTGAGTGACTAAAATACTGTTCTCTTTGAGCCTTTTTTTTTTTCGGTGTTCTAACCAATGAGGGTATTGAATCTTTTCAAGCAGTAAGCTTTACGAGCTCATTGAAATACTGCTGGTGTCGCATAGGAGGAGGTTACTGTGCTGGGTATAAAAGGGCCGTGTCAGCCTATCCTGATGAGCTGTGTAAGTCGGAGTGAACCGCTCAGTGTCTCTGAGGTTTGAACCTAGTGACCTTGGAAGTCCTTCTGAGTTCTGCGATTCTGAATAAGATGTGCTCATCCGTATCAGCAAGCTGACTTTTTAGTAATTTCTGTGCCTAGGAGAACCCTGCGTACATATGCGTGGTCACGTAACGGCAATAAGAAATGTATTCTAAAGTTGTCAGTGTTCAATTTTGCACTCCTCGTTAAAATAAAAAAAATTATGGATTTTTGTTTCCCTTGGACAATACATTTGACTGAAAATGTTACATTTTTATAATTTCCAAAGGATTAAACCAAATCCTTTTTTTAAAAAAACATATTGCAACTTAATGAAAGTAGAGCACTGAACAATCACATCGAGAGCTCCCGGCAGAGGAACCCATGCCCAGGCAGGGGGACATGAACATCCCCCGTCGGCAGAAGCCAGGACTCTGCCTTCCTGTCTGCTCTTGTGCTTTACAAGAGGTCCACTTTCAATAACTGCTTGTTTGAAAAGCAGAAAGAAAGAAGCACAGAGACATACTTGGGCTCCAGGAAGGGCAAGCTGTGTGAGCTGCTCTGGGCCCAGAATGCTGATCTGAATAAATGGCAGCCTCTGGAAATCCTCGCCTTCTGACCCAGGGAAACAGAGCGGGGGGAGGGGCCTCGGGGTTGTCGCTGTGGGAACGGTTCCGCAATGCCGCTCCGTGGTTCCTGAGAAGTGGCCTTCAATGCCGGATGTGTCTCGCTCCACGGAAAACCTGCCGGCCGGGGTGCCAGGCCGAGCATCCGTGGTCTGCTGCGTCTCCAGCAGGTTGGAAGCGAGCACCTCTCGTTCTAACACCGAAGGGGCCTGCGTGGCAATGGTGTTTTATCAGAATCACGTTACTCCCCACTTGGATTTAAGATGAAAAGCGATTCCTCTCGCAGCGGTTACTGATATTCAGCCAGCACAGCTTTGCCAGTGTTTAAATTCTGAAGCGTTCCCATGTCACCCAGAGCAGTGACTGACTGCACTTAGCCTCCCTGTCCGGCCCTTCCCCCACCCCTGCAGACCCCCAGGCGCGTTCCTGCCCCACCGACTGTAAAGACAGTTTGAATGTTACCTCTGCAGCTGTCGGCTTATTTACATATTTGGGAAGTTGTTTACTTCATATCTTCATGTCTATTAAACCGGAGTTGACTATTCTTTCTAATTGCAACTGAAATGCAATTTCAGTATTTTTTTTCTCTAAAATAGGCATAGGTTCTTTGGGCATCTAGCCAAATTCAGAAAGAAGATTTCTGCAAATCATGCCTACCCAGTTTACAATGAAATACCAGAGTCTCCAGTTTTACTTTCTATTTTGCACCGAATGAAGTTTTCAGAAGCAGGTTGTTGCCAGAGCTGACACACGGTTAGTCATCCTCCTTGTGGTGACTCTTTCTGCTTCACACCAAGTCGGTCCTCGGTCCCGCCCTCCCCCCAGCCCCCCACAGCCGGCACGTGACTGTGCTGGACTCTGCGGGCCGCACCGGGGAGGCCAGAGTGTGCCGGTTCCTGGTTCTTCTGCCCAAGCCCATCTGGACGAATGGGTGACCTTCCGCAGATTGTCGAGGGCCGCCAGCTTGATTAACTGGCAGTAATTACACTCTCGTTCTCCTCAGTATTTGCTGGTAGTAAGCATCGTTTTTGCAGTTGGAAATAAGACATAGCAGTAAAATGAGCAGCACCTTTGGTTTGTAAGCCCTGAAGTGGGTGGGAGGAGCATGTTTGTTTAACAGTTCTGTGCGCAGGGCAGCCTGGAATTCGGGTGTGACGCCCAAGCTGGGACAGACGATGGGAGGGGCCCTCCCGGTGCTGGGATCCTGCCTCTGTCCAGGTGAAGCTTTCAAGGAGCAGCAAGACCGTGAGGAGGAAGTCAGAAACACTCAAGTGTTAAGCTGCGAAATGAAGGAAGAGAAAGAAGCCTTGGGGGTCACAGAGTTCAAAGGCAGGCCTATAAACTGTCCCATCAGCGGACATGCCAGCTCCCTCTCCAGCTGCCCGGTACTAGGCAGCTGGGCGGAGGCGGCAGGCCCTTCTCTGCGCCAGCTTCCCTGGCCCCCAGGGACCGAGAGTCACACTTGACTTTCTCCTCTCCCTCAGCTGACCAGGTTTCAACATCTCCGCCTGTCCGGCGCCCGATTTTGAGACAGCACACTGTCACTTAATCAGACAGCTCCAGCCAGGCCCGGCCACCGCGCAAGGGGCAGACACTCAGGGGGGAGAGCAGCGGGCGGCTGTCTCGGTGTCAGGGCAGCTGAGCACCGAGCCTGGTGCGGGGAGGAGGCTCGGACAGCTGGTGCCCAGTGAGCACTTCCTCCTGCACCGCGAGGTAATGATAGCTCAGCCCCACTGCATAACCTCACCTGCCACGCCACAGAAGTGCTGTCATCGCGGGTGGTGTAGATGGATTGTCTTTAAACCCCAGCGGTGAAGGAGTCCAAACACATTCACAAGAGTTGGCTGGTCCTGGGAGGAGGCAGCCGGGCACGGGGGTCCGGAGCAGCAGCCTGGGAAGCCCTGGGTTCATACCTTGGTCATGCCATGTAACTACCTATGCCTCTCTCTTCTCACCTGTAAAAGGGGTAAGGCCACCTAAGGATGTCACCAGGGCAACGTGGGTGAGTGGACAGGAAAGGCCCGCAAAGTCTCTGGTGCACAGTAAGCTTTCAGTTCACAGTGCTGTTTCAAACACTGGAGAGAGTAAGGCCTGGATGCAGCTCATTCTTACCAACGCACCTGAGTTTTACACTGGGTATAAATATCTTCACTTAAACTGAAAATACATCCACAAGGCTGAAAAGTAGCTAGTCATCAGTTTCCTCTGCTTCCTATTGCACAACCCATTTCCTGTTCCCAGGACTGCTGACACTGGGAAGTGAAGGACAAACAACCCGAGGAAGAGGAGCCGGGGCCCAGGCTCGCTGTCTGGTCAGTGGCAGTGACTGCCCATCTACGGGGGGCCCGGGCCCCCAGGCCCTTTGGGACCCAGTGTCTAGCTGCTAGACGGCAGAAACAGCTCTGTAGCTGTGCGGCAGGTGTGGCTAAGGCGAGATTGCCCCTCCCCCACATTCTTGCCCTGTAGCACCCAAGCTGGCAGTTAATGAAGGGTCCTGGGGAGATCACATCTTCCAGAAGGTCCAGGACCAGGGTGGGTAGGCACCCGCCCTCTCGGACGTGCAGGAGCTCCCGGGACACCTGCATCGCGTCCACTCTCCTGTCCTAGCTAACACTGAGAGTGGTGGGCTGACGCAGGGCATAAAGCGGGATGTCCCAGCCCCTGCTGGCTGCATTAGGCCCAGTCAAGGGCTTCCTGCGGTGCCTGGCAAGGGGAGGTGAGTGAACTTGCTCAGCGAAACCGTGCTTTCTACGTGGTCACAGACATTCGGTAAGCAAAGCAGTGAGCCCGCACCTGCCCACCATTTTAAAAACCAGATTCGGTGGGGAAAAACAGGTCATACTTTGAGGAATCTAAAATCGGAACATAGTCTGGGAGGAAACAGTTGCACACGCTCTCTCTCCCAAGTGGCTTCTGCAGGTCGGCTCCACGGGTCACGCATGAAGCAGAGAAGACAGTGACAGCCTGGGGTCCCTGGGCCGTCCCTGCAGCAGACGAGATTGCTCCAGGTGAGCTCCCGGAAGGCCTAGATCTGCAGCCGAACCGTAGATCTCTGAGCCCCCAATGTCTGTTACCCAGTGTCTGCCACCAGCCCCCAGCCACCAGGCCACATGTATAGCCTCCGAAAATGTGCCCCAGGAGCCAAAACCTTCTCTGCCTCGCTTTCAAGGCTTCAAAATGAAGACAGGATCACACGATGAAACCAAGGTAGCCGAAAGGAAAAGGGAACCTGTGTAATAAACCATTTTGCAATTATGAGTCTGGCTTCGCAGTGAATCACGCACCCTGTCGCAGTAGTGATGCTGATCGAAATTTGTATTTGCATCACGTGCTTCCTCCTTGCAAAGAAGGCTTCACGTTATCACTGGATACCTGGGGGGATGATTCAGTCTGAATTCCTGACCAAGGAAATTTTGATAAAGATTCTCTTCTCAATAGCAACTCGTATAGAAATGGCATCTTATATCATGTGCACAACGGTCATGCACTAAGCGAGGGTCATGTTATAGATCACAGAAGAAAAAAAAAACACGTAAGTCATCTATTTTTATGCCAGATTTTTCCCAAGGCGAAATCTTGGTCATGTCACTGAGCTGTCATGTGAATGACACCCATCTGTGCTCAGGGCCTGGCTCTCCCTTTCGGTGCTTCCCCTCCCCCCGTCAGTCTCAAGTTCAATAGCTCCCCTCTCTGCCTGTGCCTTTTCCCATTTTCTCTGTCATCTTGGTCAAGGGTTATTTCCTACCAGCCCAACAGCCTCTCCACACAGCCGCAGAGGCGCCTCGAGTTACTTTAATCTTGAAACTTGCTGGCGTGATGTGATAGCGTTTTTTATTCATAACCTAATGCGTGCGTGTCGACACCGCAATGTGTACGTCCATAACCTTGTTCCTAACGTACAGCGTTGCACTTTCTGGCTGGAAACTCTGCTGGCACTTTAACATGGCTTCACGGAAAACACCCCACATGGGATTTCTCATTCGCGAACCCTTCATTGGCACCGCATCCAGCCGTCTCAACTTTGTACAGCAATCGTTAATGACACCGCTCTCTAAAGGAAGTGAAGGGGAATTGCATGAGGGAGAAAAGGAAACACGAAAAACGTTCCCAAAGGACACATTTGCTATGGGAAGTGAGCCTAAGAGCAGCTTCATTTTGCAGGCCCTAAACAGAAACACCCCACTGTGCGCCAGCTCGCTCAGGGCTTAGCACATCTGTGTGCCCGCCCCATTGTGTCTACGTGGCTTCAGCAGCCCTGCATGCCCTGAAGTTCAGGTTCCGGCCCTAGAAGGCCTTAAGGTTCTGTACCCTGTTTGAGATTGTTTGCAAGATAAGATCTGCATTGTTGAAGCAAAGATCCTGGTTTCTGTAAAATGTTAACCACAGGAAAATATTAGAAAGCATTTCAGAGAAGAAAAAAAAATAAAAGAGCCCTAGGACCTGCCATTTACTTTTTTTGTTAGAATTGAATTAAATGAGTGGTCAACTTCACAAAACTGGAAACATTCACTATCTCTGTTCCCTCTTTAAGAGTCCAAAGGAGGCATCGGATCTGGGGAGAAAGTCTTGATGCCCCTGAAACCTCACAGCGCCTTCGGTCTGGGCCTCATCCACACAGCAGCTGGCAGCTCCCACAGCCCAGCAGTTTCCACCAACTAGTTCAGGAGCCGTTGCTCGCCCTGCAGCATGGCAAGCCTCGAGTGATTTTAGCTGTCAAGCATCTCTGGTGCCCAGATTCTTGCAAAGGAGATTTGCCAAACTTGGAGTCACTCCTTCCTAAATTAATTTAAACTGTGCTTGTAGCAAAGAGGTAAGTGCGTGCACTGGCTTCCCCCTAATGTTGGCATAAAATTCTGTCCGACACACATCCTTCACATCCTTCTCCAGCCTGAGAGTTAAGTTCTAGAAGTGTCCAAAAACGGTGCCACCCCTTCCACCCGCTGCACCCGGCCGGTGCCAGCCCCAGCCCCTCGCTGCCCACTTCTCCTTTCCAGCTCCTCCCACTGCGCCTCCTCTCACTGCAGGAGGACAGGCTTCCTCCACCGCCCCGCCCCTCATCCCTCCGCCTCCAAAACAAACACCAGTCAGAACGAGGCCAGCGGGTTTTGGTTAGGGAAAGGCCAGAGTTTTAAAAATGACGGATATTGGGGAAATTACAAGGTTGGCGAAGAATCGCAGAGAAATCCAGCAGGGTCCCCTCCTTGACGTTCCCGTGGAGGCCAGTCAGCCACTGCAGATAGTCCCCAACTGCCCTTAGTAAACTTTCTGGAGCTACAGGTCCCTTCTCTGTCCCTGGGGCATACTGCCCTAGCTCTTGGGGAGGGGTCCAGGCCCAAACTCTGACCCTTTGGCAAAGGAATCCCTTCCCCTTCCCCTTCAAGGCTTCTCACTTGGGTCTCAGGCTATTTGTTCTGACCTTCAGCTTGCCACCCTGGCCCCTAAGGGAGCACCCCGGTTGAGGGTGCAAGGATCTGAATGCCCCTCCTCCCACACCCGACACATCCCACCCAGCCATTCCGCACTCACTGAGCAGCTGCTCCTCTGCAAACCCAGGCTGTGGGTCTCCTTGTTGCTGAAGTAAAGCCGGCCCAGCCAGGAGACGCAGCGATGAGAACCTCTGGCTCTGCTGTGACGCTGGGCCAACAGCTGATCTCAGCAATCCTCAGTTTCCCTGCTGCGCGGTGGGGACACTGATACCCGCTTGGCACTGCGCTGGGAGGGCGAACCGAAGCAGTGGTTATAAAGCCCTTAGCAGCCCCGGCGTACGCGCGTAGCGATCGCCCCGCCCATGAAGTATTGGCTGTTACTATCATTAATGCCCCCTGACCACTTTTTGGTGGACCCTCTATGTCATGCACGAGGTGGGGCACGGGCGATACAAAGGGAGTCATTGTCTCTGGCAAAGAAGGCAAGTCAAACAAAAATGACGAAGCAATGGAAATGTGCTTTACGCCCTTGAAGAGTGTTGAGCAGCTGACCCCCCCACCCCCACCTGAGGACAAACGTGGGGAAGGGAGTGCAGATCTTACTGGAAACGTGTTCCTACGCATGAAGGTGACCTGTGTGGCTGGCGGTCATAGCTGGGCCTGCCCGGCGTGAATGCGGCCAGTTCAGCAATTGTTCTCACGTAGCGAGCGGGACCCAGGCTCTGCGGTGGCCCCCGGACCCAGCAGGGAAGTGCCTGCCAGAGGGAGGCTGCCTTGTGGACTCCCACCCACCCCCAGCCTCCGGGCGAGGCTCCGCCGAGGCCCACTGATGGCTCCCCCGGCGCCTAGGCACAACCTAGAGACATCCTCTCTCTCAGGGTCCGAGACAGCCCTAAGTGGTCAAGTTGTCTTGTGTCGAATCCCGGCTCCAGCGATTTCTAGTTTTGCGACTTTGGGCAAGTTAAGTAACCGCTCTGTGCCGCTGTTTCTTTGTCTTCTTATGAGGACGTTAGACCCACCTCCCAGGCTGATGAGAGCGCTGTGTGAGCCCAGAGAGAAGCCCTCGGCCCCGGCAGCACGCAGTATGGACTCGGTGACTGTCCTTAGTGCGCCATTGCTGAGGCTTCCAGTTCTCAACCCATCTGCAGAATTCCGGTGACCGACAAGGCAAAGCTTGATAGAGGGTCACCAGAAGGTGCTTCCTCTTCTTCCTGGGCACACACAGCTTATCTCAAGTTCCCACCTCTCTTGAACTTAGGTATGACCACGTGGCTGAATTCTCATCAGTGGAATAGGAACTGAAGTGATGGGCCCCCCTCCTAGGCCTGGCCCGGAGTGGCCTCCACCTGTCCCCCAACAGGGTCTGTGCCGTGGGGGCCCTCAGGACAAAGACTCGCTGAGGATGTGGTCCCAGAAGGGCTGCCCGCACACCTCTTCACGTCTGCTTCTGCTTAACTGAGAGGCACACTCCATCGTGTTCGCACTGGTGTGCATCGGCTAGCTGGCTGGCCGCCCTGACCCACACGCCCCATGTATAGGAGCTCAAGGAAGGCTCAGTTTTGCAGTGACCTGTTGGCGAGACAGCTGTCCACCCAGCTTATCTCCCCTTCCTCACCCTCCTTTCCATAAAACCTCTCCTGTTTCATGTGAGGTCTAGTGTGGCTTTGGTGTGGCCTTCCACCTCCACCCCATCTGCAGGCCTGAGCACGGGCCCCGGGCCGCCCGGAAGCCACCTGGCCTCGGCAGGCTCCTCCATCCTCGCTCCCGCCCCCGCCGACCCTCCAGCACCACGGGACCTCTCTTTGGATGGGACCGCTGGTGTTGGAAAATGAAGATCTCTTCAGGACATAGAGGCCATGGTGCTAATTGCTGCTGGAGAGAACTTCCTGCACGGAGGAAGGACCTTCCTGACATCCTCTGAGCTCCCGCATTGGCGCCTGTCTGATCCCTCTTTCCCAGTTTCCCGGGTCAGGGAACCTCCTTCTTGGTTAAGCTAATTAGGGCTAGTTTTCCCTTTATTCGGAACTGCAAGTCACCAGTTCTTCAGCCTGTCCCCTCCCTCTGTCCCCTGGGCCTCTGGCTCCTCATACATTCTCCTCCCCCAGCCCCTGCCCTGAAAGCCATCTTGATAATCCCGTCTTCACTTTATATAAAATATTAAAATCCCTTAAATAAACAGTGACATTAACAGATGTGACTTCCACGGATGGAAGAGCAGTATCAGTCGCTCACATGTGGTCTCGGCTGATAATGCTCACTTAGGGGGGCCTGGCTGGCTGTGCTGTGAAGACCCCGTCAAAACAAACCAGGCGGGACTACCCACAATTTGTTTTTTTTAGTTGCACTTTGTGGAGGTTGAGAGTGTTCCTTGAATGTGCCACCTGACAGGCAGATTACTTCAAACTGAAGCCAATTAAAGCCCAACAAACCGAGAAGAGTTTTTTACTTCCCCTTTTCCTTAAAGAGCTTCCGTAGAAAGACCTGCTTCAGGAAGGGAACCTCGGGGCACAGTCCCCTGCAGCATCCCTCAGGAAGCCTCCAAGCATCTGGACTACACGCCCCGGGTCCCCTGGTTTCCGAGGCCCCGCAGGGCTCCGCCTGCCCTGTGTGTGCGGCTCTCCCTCCGCTACCTGTGAGCCGCCCCCTCTCACTCCCCCGCCTCCTTTTCTCCTCCCTCCAAAATGTCGCATATACCCCACGTTGCCTCACTGTCTTTGGAATCTCCACACTTGTGTGAATTCCCCATGTGGGTGTATTACAATCTGATTTTCTCCTGTTAATCGGCTGTATGTTGCTGAAATTATTTAACCAGCCAGAAGAACTGAAGGAGTAAGAGGAAAGTTTCCCCTGGTCCCAACACACTGAACTTAAAGATTTCTTAAAGTAGCCATGGATGCAGGGTTGGGGATTCCAAGGTCCCTCCATCTCATGTTGCTGTGTGGTGGGACTTGATCAACAATAATTCTTCGGCGTGTTTTTCCACTTAAAGCAATGTAGTTTGCTGCCTCAGAGCTCTGCAAAACGGGAGGTGACGATATAAATTAATTTTCACAGTTTTTCAGGGTATCCTCCCAGACTTCACTTCAGTCTTTTGGCCAAGTACAGAATGCCCCCATTCGGTGGATATGTTCTGTAAAATATCCACTTGTTTTGCCTCAAATACTACCAGTACTACAAGGCTTTGATCTTTGAATTTTATTTTAAAATTCTTGCTTAAACCAATTTCTTATGAAAATGGACAGTGTTAAAATGTTGCTAAAACTTTTTATCATTTTCTTTTGTTCCGCCAAAAACCAGGCTGGCCATTTGACACACAGGTTGTCTTTTCCCATGTCCAGTTCCAGGCTTCCCATTCATTCGCTCGGTGAAATCACTCTTAGGAGAATAGACTGTTCTGACTTAGACTCATTTTTTTATCTTTGCCCTTGGTTACTGGGCCTTGCTCTGCAAACTCCCCCACCCCCGCCCAAGCCCTCCAAAGTCAAGTGCCAGCAGTTCCGACTCCACGGACAGTCTTTAGGAATGGGGCTTTAACAAACCCTGGTGTGTGCTGGGGGTGGGAGAGCCGGGAGGGATTGTTTCATGTGGACAGAACTTCTGTTTAGGGTGATGAGAAAGTTCTAGTCACATAGAGCGGTGACGGTGACACAGCCTGGTGAAGGAAGTTAATGCCGCTGAACTGTACACTTAAAAATGGATAAAATGGTCAGTTTTATGCATATTTTGCTGCAATAAAAAATTCATGCTCCTACTTCCTGTCGTGTATATTTGCACATATCACCGACTATAGATGCTATCCATAAGGAAAGCAGCAACTACCAAGAATGAAGAAGTCAGTCAAATATAAAGTATAAAGCAATTTTGTTCCTTTAAAAACTTATAAGCCAGAACAAAGCATACACATGCTTTGCCAGCGGTCTTTGGGAAACTGCTCTGTTTGCTCATGCGCAGAAAGAAGCCAAGCCCGCCCTGGTATTGAGGAGAACAAGATAAATGGCCCCCTGGAGACCACAAGGTTTGTATTCGAGTTTCCAGCACCTTTTCATCCCTTTGTCCCCTTCTTGATTCACATGCAGATTAACCCAGAGCAACTCCTCACTAAATAGGCTTTTCACTACAGTTTGGAAGGTAGAAGGAGCATCTAAATATTTATGAGGCTTTTTCTCCCGGGGGTTTACGATGCACCCTTGTTGGAGGTGGAGGAATTACGTTAATGAATGGGTGCCTGCACACACCAACTCAGAAACCAGGCAGGGAGGGCACACACACACACACACACACACACACACACACACACACGCAGAGCTTTGTTGCACTCACCAAACAGTTCCCATGAAAAGGAAGAAAAGAGAGAGGGGGAGGAAGAGAGATTTAAAATCTGTTGCCAGGAGAGAAATAAATTGTACAGCTCAACACAAAAGCAGGAACAAAGTTTCATCTTTGCTTTCTGGAGTTTCAAATGTAACCGTTGTTCCAGTCGGTACAAATGTGAAATAAAACATGGAGAAGGACGAATGAGAACTTGCCGGCCTGGCTCTCCCGGTGACCACGGAGAAAATCAGAACAGTGTGTTGGAAAACAAAGAACAAACCCACATTTCATTTTCAGCAGCACCTTATACATGTCCCTTCAATCCAGATGATTTAGGTTTGAATCCACACAGCATTGCTTTGCGTTTTTTTACAATCGTGTCCTTTTTCCTCTGTCTTTTCGGTGCCTTGCAGATACTGCTTTCATGAGGCTACCTAAAATGTGCATTCCCCCTAAATGTGTTGTGTGAAATTGTATCTACTTGTGGCTGAGACCGTGAGTCATCTTTAATTACAGGTCACCTTCATGATATTTTAATAGACAGAATAATGTATTTGCACACTACAAGTGAAATGCAGACATATTAATGGCCTTAATATTGCTCCGCAGAAAGAGACATCTTTCCAACCTTTAACCAGCTCCCTACCCCCTTCCGTGCCGTTCCCAGTGAACACAGGGCCTGGGCAGTTGGTCAGAGTGCTGCCCGGGAAGAAATCGGTGGTGGCTCTGCACGTATCTTTAATATTTGTGCAGGATAGTAGGTTGAAACATGTACTTCAAAATATCACCCCTTTCCGGTATTTGTTTTCCTTGTGATCTCATGCTACACAAAGAGATGAAGGGGACGTTTGCAACTTTCGCAGATTCTCGCTGGATTGAAGACATACCGAACCTGGCTCTGGTCTCATCTTCGGAGGGGGTACAAAGATTGAGGAGTCCTGCCTCAGACCCCACCCAGCCCAAAGTGCTGCCCTAGCTGACAGTCGGGAAGGCAATGTCTATATAAGGAACATCTAAACCTGTAGAGAACTTTTGCAAGTTTTTCCTAGACAAACTGACCACAGTTTGCCAAGAAGCAAAATAGCAAGGGTTTGAGAAAATGCTCCTAAGAATGGCAGCTGTACAGCTTATTTTATATATTACAATCAAAGGAGGCGATGTAAGGGGGTTACGTGAAACCCCTGGTGGAAGATTAGGAAGGCGGAGGAAAGCTAAGCGGGACATCTCTGGGATTGGACCAAAGGTAAAATGGATAGACCCGTACTTCTTTTACACGGGTGTGTGTGTACAGGACAGTTAACAGCTGACGCTCATAGTACACAGACGTGGCGTGCCGGGAATGAGAAAACGATGGGGGGGTTGTGTGGACTCTGCTCCGGTGAGAGGCATCCCTGAGGGGTCTGCTGTCTCAGAGGCACAAAGGCCAGAGACGGGCTGACTTACGGCAAAGCTTGACCCTTGTCAAGAGAGCAACAGGCTTAGGACCTGACCACCCGCCATAAGCTGCTTTTAGTTGGGAAGTTTTCATTCCAGAGCACCCTGCACGGTCACTGAAGTCTCCGAGTTTGCGAGGCCACCACGCGGGCCCCCCCCCACGCCCCCCTCCAAGCAGATCAGGTGTGGCATGTGGCCCCTTTCCCATCCACAGCGGAAAAGCAGCCTCCAGCTCCTCGTCAAACACGGGAGGCTTCCCTCCACATGTGTGACAAGCTGAAAATAAGTTGTCGATTGTTAACACATTGTTCGTTTTTCCACATTAGTGTAAAATACAGAACTTACTCTCCTATTCACCCCCAAAATCCATTTACATGATTCTTAGTTATGTGACGTTCAGGTCATAGTGGGCCCAAGCCTATTTATGTCACTATTGTTAAAATCTAAGCATTACATATTCTCCGCTTACAAACAGAGCATCTTGAAGTCAGTTTCATCAGTACGAACCAAGATAAAATGCTCACATGGAAATTTTTAAGTCTTTCATCCACTATGCTGACAAAGAATTGTATTAGCTCAGCATTATTCCATAGCCATTTATTACTTACTTGCTTGGGTGAACAGGCACTTGGCTAGATCTAAGTTGAAAGAAACTGTATCTAAGTTTCAAAGAAAAATTTAGTGAAGGGTTCGCAAAGTTGTTCCAAATTCCCTTAGGGGGAAAAATATTGCTTGGAATGTATTTCGGAAAGGGCATTTTGTGCCAAACTTGGAAAACCAGTGTGAGTAGTCAGTAAATGTTTTTCAATGAATGTTGCATGGCTTTGATCAAAAAATTAAACACGCACATCAGTGTTGTCGTCAGTCTATGCGTAAACAAATGTCCACGGTCAGAATGATCACCCCCTGGGGGGGGGGTGCATTGCTCCCGCCCAGCGTCTGCCCGCACGCCATGCCAACGGGCGCTGCGAGTGGCTCGCCGTCACTCTGAGGCTGCCCGGCTACGTGGCCAGGGGCAGGTGAGACGGGAATCCTCGGCTGTCAGCGGCAGGGTTGGCCGTGCGTGACACCACACTGCAAGCCATGACCTACACGGAGTAAGCTGAGGGTCTTCTAGAAAGATTTCCCCCAAAAATATGCCTTACTTCTTGAAGTTCCTAGGAGTTACATCTTTAAAGAGCGTGTATGTATTTGGGGAGGGCGCCTTCATTGTCGCGTTCTGACTGACATCATTGTAGTGGGTTTGCTTTAGCAGAGGAAATACAAATCTGTGTTTTTAAAATGCAGACCACACTAAAGGAGGAAAAGTTCAGGCCCTTGCAACAATGTATTGGGAAACATACTCGAATGCACTGGAACAGGGTTCCCTGGGAAACGGAGACACTTTTTTGTGCTTACGCGGAAACTAGACATAAAAGAGGCATCTAGCAGGGTCAGGAAAGCTGGGGACTAACTCTGTACCTTGTGGAAGTTTGGCCCTGAAAATAAAAACTAATTTTTACCTACAAAATTGAAAAATATGTGTTAGTGATACCACTCGCTCTTAAAGCAAGGAAACAGACACCCTTGTACACTGATGATAGCACTATAAATCAGTACATTTCTGCAAGGCAATTTGGTTATACATATCCAAAGACGTAGAAGTTTGTGTTTCTTTGGGCTTTAATTTCAATTCTGAAAATTTATTTTGTATAGATAATCACAGATGGGCAAAGAGATAGCAATATTATTATTTCTAATATAGATAACTTAGAAGAAAATGTTCATTCTTCTTTCTGAGCTATATTTTCTGTAATAAAAATAATTACTTATGCAATGCAAAATTAGCAACAAAACCTGTTAAGAAAGAAAGCTGGGCACCGGTCAGCAAGCCCTGTTGGTGCCTGAGGCACAGGGGAAAACCTTCACGTAGACCCTCGGCAACAGGGCCTCTCCCGACACCGAGACAAAACGTGCAACACGTCAGGGAAGTGGTCACTTTCTGGCAAGTGCGCACAAGAGCGGAAAGTTTCAATCAACTCCAATGCATGTATTTCTGAAAGTGGTGTATAGTTTTTCATAAGACAAATACCAAATGACGTCACCTCTAAGCAGAATCTAATCAACGAAACAAACTAGCAAAATAGAACCAGAGACGTGGAAACAAAGAACAAACTGGCAGTGACCAGAGGGGTGAGGGGAGTGGGGTAAAGGGGAAAAACGGGGAAGGGGCAGGTCAAGGGACAGGGACAGGGGCTCATGGGCACGGACAGTGGGGTGGGGGTCAAGGGGGGGACAGGGGAGAGCAGTGGGGAAAAAGGTGTGACAAATGAAACTGAACAATAAAAAAAAGGAAAAAGAAAATACAACTGAATATACACGAAGTGGAGGCAACGGGTAAACAGCACCTCCGCTCCCAAGACCTCGGAGGTCTCCCTGAATCCAGTTCCTGCCCTCTCTAGCGCGGCTCCTTACCATGGAGCTCCGGGCAAGCAGACGGGCGGAGCGGCGACTTTTCTCAAGCCAGAACTGATCGGAATTTGCACTGAAACAGCAAGGAATAAACAAAAATATGTGTATGAAGTGCTAACTCGGAACCGAAATATTAAAAATGACAGTTTTGCACTCAGTCTCATTTTTCCACAAGGGTTTGTAGCTCACGGTATTATTTTTTGCTTCTCAAACATCTTCAAATGTTTGATCTTTGCAGCTTTCACCCAACTCATTGCAAAGTGTAAAATTGCTGCCCGTTCCAGCATGTTTGCCCTGAGTTCGCAAACATGACACGAACTGGCAGCTGAGCGCCCAGCCATTCTCCGGGAAACACAGGGCTGTGGCCACACCTCAGGGTGTCTCTCCAGCCTGGCTCGGCCATAGCCCTACCTGGAGGTACGCGTTTCGCAGCTGAGCCTGGATCCAGACTGAACTGAAACGTTTTCTGGCCAAACACCACATCCAGAACTTCCCTGACCTGTCTTCCCCATCCCCGGACAGTGTGGACATGTTCAGGCGTGTCTGAACACAACCGGTTTGCGAGCAGGGAGCATTTGTCCAAGAAGTATTTGCACAATGAAATGCTTATCTTATTTTGTTTATACAGACAAACAACCAGGCAGTGCAGTGGGGGGGCAAAGATGCAAACATTTTCTTTTTAATATTTGATGAGTTGACTTAATTGCATGTTTTTTTTTTTAATATTGGTTAGTTATTGAGTTACAATATCTACAAAGAAAAATTCCCATTGAGTATTGTTTTAAGTTACAATCAAACTACTATAGTCAATATTTCAGCATATGGTTCGATGCAGCTAATATTCAGAGACGCATGCCCCGAGTGAGCAGGACGCATGGGGTTCGCCTCGGCCAGTGGCTATCAGAGAGCCCCAGGCTCGTAGGTCCTTCCTGACGCCTGCAAGGACGGCAGCTTCACCTCTGACTCTTTTGTCTGTTGGACTGCCAGAAGCAACAACAATAAAAATACAACGTGCAAACCGGTGGCCCAGCCCAGCCGGGGACTGATTTCACCCCTGTACAGAATTGCACAGAGACGTGTAAAGCAGAGCAGCCCAAATCTGCAGCCTGCCAGCCCTGGCGGCTCGCCGGCGAGGAACGCGTGTGACCTTTCGGAAGAGTTGCTGTGACGGGGCTTTGTTGCGGCCATCTTCCCACCACTGTAGAGTCTGCCATGGATTGTTCCGGAACAATTTAGTGCCTGTTCCTGGGGGCTCTGTATTGTTGAAATCGGTTGACACGAGGGAGAAAATGTGGAATAAGACTTATGTAACCCTCAATTTTAAGCACAATTCATCTATACAATCATCCAGTCTTCCTAAACTATGTGAATGGAATTTGTTTGCTTAAATCTAATTCCACCAAAAGCTCCTAAATTGCGAGCTAATTGCATGATCTAATTTCAGAACTTTTCCACAGTTAATCTCTGAATTAGTAACCTTTTGCTTTATCTTATGTCATCCACTCTTTCACTTTTCATGAGGCATCAAAACCAGAAGAGACAGCACCCCCGGCGGTCCCCTCGATCCGTCTGCTGCGTCAGCGGGGCTTGGACGGCACAGACCACAGACGCCCCTTCTTCCAGCCTCCCACCACCCTCCAGCCTCTTTCCCACTCACCGCCTTCAGAACCACCTCAGCCACCCCCCGGCCTCCGAGACCACCCAACACTGGCTTTTGGCCTTAACTCCTCCTCGCTGGACAAACACTGGCTCCCAGGTTTGTCAGAATGACCCCACCGAGGTGGAGGCCCCATCCATCCCCAGTCCACCCCCGGTCAGCCTGCACCTGCCGCCTCCCACACCTGCCTCCTCTGGGCTTCTGTTTCCACTGTGACGCTGTGTCTCCGGGGGGCCTGGGCCTCTTCTTCCCCTAGGTGGCCAAAAGGAAGCTCAGTGCTGAGCATCTTCTTAAAGATGCAGAACCATCGCGGTGGCCGTACCCTCTTCCAGGACGTTCGGAAGCCGTCCCAGATGAGGGGGTGACACTCAGGACACCAGGGAAGCCGCCCTGGCCTTGGAGAAGAACCCAACCCAGGCCCCGTGGACCTGCAGGCCCCAGTTCTGCCCAACCAGCCCCTCAGCTCCTCGACTTCTGGGAGAGAGGCATCCTGGGTGAGCAGGTGAAGCTCACCAGGAAGATGGGCAACACCTGGCTCACCTCTGTGGGTTGGGGGCCCCCGGCTGGGCTGGGCGGGTGTCCCTTCAAGAGGCTCCCCCTTCAAGCAGGACCAGGAGCCTGAGGAGCCCAGAGGCCTTCGAGGGGGCCCTCTGCACCCCTGGGGTCTGGCTCCTGCCTGAGCCTCTCCCTGCAGCCACCAGGCAGCCTTTCAACCAGCCTGCACCTCGCCCAGGCCCTGGACCAGGTGGAAATGGGAAAGCTTATTGCAGCAAAAAGAAAAAGAAAGAGAAAGAGAAAAACAAACCAAAACAAACAAACAAAAAACCCCAAGAGATACAAAGTACAAGTTTACTGATATTTTATAATATCAATTATTTATTTATAATATGAGGTCTCAAGATGATGAGAAATACTTTATCCCAGGTTGCTCTACAGAAAAGTACGGTGGCAGGAAATAAAAGCATAAATCATTATGGGCAGCACTATTTTAAAGTGCTTTTTAAAAATAATCCTAAGAGAGCAGTTCCATTGCTGAATTCGGTTTTCGTTTTTCATTGAAATGATCTCCATGTGCACACAGGCCTGTCCCATCACTTGCTGGTTGTCTGACAGTCGGGAAGTCACCTACTGTATCTGGACCTCAGTTTTGTCATCTAGAACTAGGGCTCAGTGCTTGTCCAATCTGTTTCGAAGGCACGTTGCAGCAGCAATTGAAGGAGATGGGTGTGCGAAGCTCTATTAATCACACACACGGTGCCCCAGTAACGTGTGCTGGCGAGTGGCATTATTGCACCAATAACTCAATATAAGGTTTGGGGCAACTTATTCGACTTTCCAGGATCTTATTCTTCACATGTGGGAGCGGATTATAATGGGTTCGTGGAGATAGAAGTGTAACATTAGCTATGACTCCTTTGGATTTTTAAGGAACATAACCTTAAGTGGAAATACTCTAAGGAAAAAAAAAAAAAAAAAGAGTGTTTATTGAAAGTCTCCAGTAACCATGGCAAAGAAGCAACTGAGCTTCAAATCCCACTGGACCCAGAACTTTGAATGCTACGTTGTCTTCTCTCTACAAGTTGTTTTTATTTCCTCAAACGTCCTCCCTGTGGCTGGACGCACAGCCACCAGCCCCACCTCTCAGAATTTTGCTCCCAGAAGGAAACTTGACGAAAGTTGCCCACCTTCACACCCCTCCAGCCTGAACCTGGGTGCGAAGTCTCAGGAAAAGGCTTTAGTTGGCTCCAATCGGGTTGGGGGCCCTGGGTGGGAGTCACTGGCAGCCCCAGCTTGAACCAGAGGGCGGGAGTGAGAGAGAAGCAGTTTTCCCAAGGAGAGAGGTGGTGCCCCCACAACTGAGCCAGGCAAAGCGGTAAACGCTCACACAGAATCGCAGAAGGCTAGCCAAGCTGGGGCCTTCCTGCCACTGCGGGGCACCTCTATGAGGTGGGACAAACAAAATCCCCCCCTGTTCCCTGGCCAGGTAGCTCCGTTAGTTGGAATGTCATGCCGTACACCAAAAGGTTGAGGGTTTCATGCCGGACAGAAACCTAGATTGCAGGTTTGATCGGTGGTTGAGGCACGTACAGGAGGCAACTGATCAATGTTTCTCTCTCTCTCAAATCAATAAACATATTCTTAGGTGAGGATTTAAAAGGAAAATCCCTCCCGTCTTCTAAGGTTGACATGAGGGACAGTTTGCAGCCTAGGCATTAAGGTGCCTTGAAAGTTTAAAGAGATATTGCAGTTGGGAGGTGGACTGGGTTACTCTTGTTCTCTGTCTGCATTTTGGTCACCGCCTAAATGAATCCAGTTTACGATCCTGTAAAAGCACAGGGCCAAGGATTAAAGCCACTCTCTAAATCTGATTTTGTTAGGAAACAGCACTATTTCAGAGGGGTTTTATTTTTTTTCCATAGTTAAAATTTTATTCAGCTCCTATTAAATCATGCATGCAGTTTACTTAGGGCTATTGCAGCCATTTTTTTTTCAATTAGAAAAATGTAAATTACAAAATGCATTATTTATAATGTGCACGCAGAAGATGATGCTTCGGAGGCCCACCTGAAGGAACGGCGGTAGAACACCACCAATGCGGATCCTTTGACGCCACCTTGGTTGAAACGGTCTGCTTAGTCCTTGCAGGTCCATTTGTAGAGCTTTTGCAACCTTGAACCATGTCCTCTGGGGGTGACTCTTGTCTGCGGCGGGACCTGTTCTGTTTGGCCACAGCTGGGCCCATTGCATGGAGTTACTTTCGGCCTGGCGATGCGGCGCTGACATCCCAGACTCCAGTTACTTCTCCACATTGGCTCGCGTGGGTCCTGCCCGCCTGGAGTGTGTGTCTGTCTGCCCGTCCATGGACGTGTCCCTCCTGCTCCTCAGCACTGGGTTGAATGTGTTGCCCTAGACACCTGCTCTGGCGGCCTCTCCCCTTGGGAGTGCTGCTCAGCCTGAGTGCGTATGGGAGCTGAGCGTGTATGGGAGCTGAGCGTGTCCGTCGGCACTTCTCAGGCATCGCTTTGTTCGTCAGCTGAAGTTACTACCTGTGTATGTTTGATCTCCAAAGGTGAAACCTGAGTGCCTGCCAACCTCTTTTCAGGAGGAGTGTGGCGACCTTTGGGGCTGCCACATGTGTCTGGCCCCTCCTTGGAAAAATAGGAGGCACAGCAGACAGGCTGAGCCAGCTGCGCCTCTCTGCCCCAGTGTCCGGTGGGCCTTTCACCGGACGGCCCCCGGGGTGGGAGCTGGAATAGGACTGCCCTGGCCTTTGTCCCTCTGGTCTGGGACGTGGGGCCACGACAGGGCGGAGTACCTCCTGCCCAAGGTTGCAGTGAAGCAGCATCTAGAGGATATAAATGCTGAAAGTGATATTCTGGGGCGATGGCCAAGGTCATGGCCAGTGAGTGTGTCCAAACCATGCCATAAATTAAAGTAGCTATTGGAAAACTGGGAGCCGAGTTACAGAGCCAAAATGAATGGTGCTGAGCCACAGGGCAAGCCAAGAACCGGGAGAGGGAGGAAGTGTGGCAGACCCACTGTCCGAGGTCAGCTGGGCCAGCGAGGCGGTTCTGCGGGCAGGCCGGCCGGTCGGGAGGGTTCCGGGTCCGCAGACTCCGCAGGCAGAAGCCCGCCTGCTCCCTTACCAGGTCAGCCCGTCTGCTCCGGGGATCCCCCAGATGAACTCCAAGTTAAAGCTCCTCACGGATGGTCGAGGAATTCCACTCTTCCGCTATTCTAATCCCAAACAAGCCACGCTACAAGCAGAGCCAATTTCAGACTTAATCACATTACCTCTATGCAAATAGAACTCAATCCCCATTTCTGTCATCCTGCAGAACATGCAGAGCTCGGGGCCTGTAGGAAAAAGCCCTGGCAGCTCAAGGTGCTCAGGCCGCCGGTGGATGGAACGCCAAGTCTGCAAGTGGGTTTGGGATTTCCTGCCCTGGGCCTTTGTGGAGGGAGGCGGGGATGCTGTTTTGTGACAGGTTTATACTTTATCTAACTATCCATACACTTCCTCCTCTTCTCTCCTCTTCCTGCAGGGACATTTCTGTGTGAGCTCCATGCCATAAGATTCCAGAGGAAGTGTGAGCACTTTAGGACGGCTAAATCAGCGTCCAGTTGCAAGGCCAGGCTTTGTGCCGCCAATTCAATCGTGCCGTAAAAATGACACCATACTCCTTAAAAGTGTTTTTTTCGGAACCCGAGTATAATGTCTTCTACAATGCTGCTGACCTGTAACTATGTACTTGTCTCATACAGAGGCAAAACTAGATCGGCCCTGTTACGCAGACACGAAATCGTTTAATTCTTCAGGAAACATTCCAGACAGAAAAATAAAGTGGGACACATAGAACTATTTGGAGTTCGCCCACGTTAGTAATCCCAAGCGTGTGGTGATGGGGTTATTCTCTCTGTGTAGTTAGGGTCTGAAAGGCTGATGCGCATCCCCTTGTCCACAAGTTCAGGGGGAAGGACCTCTCTTTGCTCCTCCTCCCCTACCCCTCCCCCGCTGCCAGAGAGGAGGGAGGAAGGAGAGGGAAGGAGCTCTCTTTCCTCAGCACCTGAACTGGGCCCCTGGATGGAGACTCACCTTGTGGGCAGCAGATGGAAACACCCAAGTGGCCCATGGGCAGTCCAGAATCGGCTGTAATTTTCATCCTCTGGGCTTACCAGCGGGAATGTTACGGCTTAGGACTCTGGAGGACGAGAAAACAAACAAACGAAAAAGCCCTCCCCCTTTTTCTTTTCAATTAAAAACGTTTCTTTATTCACCACCTCACTGCCCATACTGTGAAACTGATCACTTTCGTAAAACCTCTCATTTTCTCTGGTAGGAAAGTTTAAATGCAGCTGAGGACTATATGCCCTTCCTTGTATCTATGGAGGCTAAGAAAAGTTAACACTTTTCTCCCTAACTTCTAAGTTCTTCTAGCTGCGCTTATAATCAAATTAACAGAGGCAGATTAATAGGAGAAAATAAAATTTTCCCCCATGGGGGAATTCTTATACGCATGAAAATTCCAAAGACAGTAAGGCAACGTTGGAATGGGAGAAAGGAGAAAAGGAGGGGGGGGATGGGGTCTTAGATGTCAGACGTGAGAGTGGGCGGCTCACAGGTAGCGGAGGGAGAGCGGCGCACACAGGGCAGGCGGAGCCCTGCGGGGCCGCTCGGAAACCAGGGGCCCGGGGTGTCCGGGGAACAGGCCCCTGCCCGAAGCCCTCCTACCGCCCACCCTGAATTCAGAGGAGGCCAAGGCCGCACCCTAAGACTCTCTGCCTGGAGCAGGTTTCTCTGTCTGAGTCTCTTGGGCAGGAAAGCAGGGAGGCCAAAGCCTCTTTCTGAGTCTTCTGTTTCTTAATAATCAACTTAAAACCAATATCCCAAAAGGCAGCTTCAGGGTGGAAAACGTGATTTCCCTCCACATCCCGAGATTTATACGTACGATTTCTGTTAACGTAACTCTCTTTTCATCAATTGTGTGCCACTAAACGCGGCGGGCAGCAGGAGATCCCTCCTCTCCACGACGGAGAGGAGGGTTTACTCCAGCCCGTCTCCTGCTAGGTGACACACAGCACTGTCGGGATGAAACAGCCGTCTGGGGAAAAGTGACTCCCTCCCAGACTTACCGTTTTGGGGACAGAACCGTGAGGTGGTGAGGAGGCAGCGGCACTTAAAACGAGGGGAGGTCCCATGGCCCCTCGGCCACAGTCATTGTGGCTGCCACAGGGCGGAACCACAAACGCCACAGACACAGCCACGAGGAGGGTTCACAGAGCTTCAGGGGCCCCTTTGTTGAGAATGACCACTCACTTTAGCGTCCGGAGATGAGGAAGCTGTATTCACCTGACAGGTGATCAAGAGTCCACTGAGATCGTTCTCAGAGGGGGGACAGCTGCCACAGAGAAAAGGAGCCCCGGACATCCGCTGCCACGCTGCGCACACAGTGTCTGACCTCCCTTTACCACAAGCGAGTTCAAGTCTATCTTCTCCAACTTCTCTCCAAGCTCCACCATTCTGTAACTACAGCAACCAACACCAGCCAGAATGTTACGGTTGCTCGGTGAGCAAGGACTTCTCAATTGTGAATAAAACTACGGGTGCCCTTAGCGCTTCAAGAATGACTCCAGTGTCATCTGATCAGGTGATCTCCAGGAGTGGCCTGAGTTAGAGCCTCAGTAACAAACCAGTGAATCCCAGACAGCAGGGGAACTATTCCATTGTGCGAACAAGCTAGCAGTTAGGGGCACTGCCTGACTTTTATCTTAATTAGGAGAGCAATAGTTTATTGAGCACCTACTATTCCAGACGTTCTGTTACACTCTTTACATCCACTCCTTCATTTAATCTTCAAAACAGTCCTATGAAGCTCATGCCCATTTTACAGGTGAAGAAACAAAATCTCTCAAAGAGAATGAGTACACGCACCCACGTCACTCAGCTCAGGCGGCCACGTTGCTCTGACTCCTTATGAGCGTTCTCAAACCCTCGGTTGCCCTTTCAGCAGGAAATCGCAGAACCCTGTAGTGAAACTGTAGCCACACTTCCGGAAGCGTAGGGGCTTCGGTTTGATCACAACCGATGCCTTGTGCTTAGAACAGGGCCAGCACAAAGCTGCTTTTCGTAGCAAATGTGTCCAATGGAAAGTAACCACCCGTTTGCGGACAAGGTCTCTGTCATCTCCGCGTTCCTGTCTCCGGAGCAGCGCGACGCGATGGAATTCTCCGTGAGGTTGGAAATGTTCATTACCCACATTACCCAGCTGGGAACTGCATGTGGCTACTGAGCACTTGAAATATGGCTAGAATGACTCGAGCTAAATGTTAAATTTTATTTAATATTAATGCATTTAATTCTACAGAGCCACATGGGACCGATGACTACCATACTGGTGAGTCTGGGGTGAAACACGTATAAAATGCTTGACATACAGTAAAAACCTGGGCTTCCCAGTGAGAAAACAGAGACTCCTTTAGACAAACTCTCTTGCCCAAGGACTAATGAACTGAAAAGAATAAAATCATGATTCATCCTGAGTTTTTCTGGTATAACCTAAACTCATACGTTCTCCACCACCTTCCTGCACAAAATTATAGCAAGAAGAATTAAGAATCTTGGGCTAAGGAAGGCCCAAAACATAAACCAGTGGGAGCATCAGAGGACGGCTTCCAGGGGTTGGAACGGCTTTGGCATGGAGGACTTGAAGTTCATCGGACAGAAACCTTACCGCAGCCGATGGAATCTGCACGCCGCCGCGTGCTGTGCCCTGCCGCCATGGCGGCTGTTAGTTCACACCCATGGTACCGGAGTTGTAGAAATAAGACCGCGGGAGAGATGGGGATGCAGGACGGTGATGCACAAGGACGGGGGGGCGGGGGGGGATGGGGGGAAACTGTGTGGGCGTCACGTGACCGCCGTTGCCCTGACACAGCATTTCTCAACCTTTTCGTCCTCATCCTCCAAAGGTGCCCCTTCAGACAGCTTTCCTGACCGCCGCTCCCCGGAAGGGTTAGGGCCACGGGTCTGCTCATCTGTGTTTGCTCTGCGTGTGAAGCTGCGCTTGATATGCTTTTTAAAAAATGCGATTTTTTTTTTTTTGCTCCCAAGAACAAATTTTCACCACCTGGCAGGGGGAAGGGGTGATAGCACCTTGGTTGGGAATATTCTAGAATGGATTACCTCTCCTTGGCAGTGAAGGGAGGTGCAATGGAAAAGGCCTGGATTCCGTTTTCATCCTCCTGGCTCCGCCTCATCTTCTGGAGCCTCAGTTTTGCTCTTTCTGTCAAATGGGTCTGTTGCGGGGTTGACCAGAGGAAGGCCATGGACGTTCATTACGAGCTCGCCGTTGCCGCCCTCCCAGTACCAGCCAGTGGCGTGAGTTTAGTGACCCAGCAGCAGTCTGCAATGCAGCCGGTTTTCAAGTCTCTTGTTTCCGGGAGGTTGCCCTTTGGGATTCTTTAAGAGGGGCTTTGCAGTATCTAGGAACTGCTACGTCCCTCAGGGCAAAAGTTCTTGGGAAATCACTGCTCAGAAAGACACAGGGTGTCTTCCCACGCAGTTCTGGCCAGGTCTTCCCAGCTCCCGTGAAGGCCTGTCGGAACTGAGGGGACAGAAACCACGGGCCATGCTCACCTCACATGAAACATGCACGGGAACGCTGTCTTAATTAGGTGTGCATGTCTCAGACTATAAATAAATGCTACTTTTTTGGAGATGTCTGATTTAATAGACTAATAACAGGAATGTTGCTGAAATATAATTCAGGGGTGAGGGAGAAATTAATAAACTCAAATATTTAAAGATCAACAGCAATTAACAACCCATTTAAAACAAATTTCCGAATGTTAATGTTATTTATCCTTATCCAACCAGGACTAAGCCTGGGGTTCATCACTGTTCCTTTCAGACCCGGCAGGGTACCCTGCCCTTGGCCTGGGAGGCCCTCTCCCACCCCATTCTGCGGGGGCAGCCAACCACGACTCCTGCCCTGGCATGGGGTGCAAACTCAAAAGCCCCACCTGCACCGCCCCAGGCGCAGCGCTTCACACTCTCCCTGCTTACTGTGTTTGCTTTCCCCACTTCCTTGGGAACCTGATTTAACTCTTGTGCCACGTGTTCGGCGACACACACTCGCCTATGCACAGAGCCGCAGACTACTTTCCCTCTCAGGGTTCCCAGGCACCAGGGAAGGTGCACGTCACTGACCCGGGGTCATGTCCACCTGTGGCTGGCTAGGACAGGACCCTGAGGTGGGACCTCCTTCCTGCACACAGGGAGGGATATGCGGAGTCATCCTGGAACGCAACCCGCCTGGTATGCAGGAGGTGTGTGTGTGGGGGGGGGTGCTCAGGCTGTGGCACTTCTCCCATGTGCCCTGTGTCTGAAGGGACAAAGGTGAGGAGGAACAGGGGGTAGGACAGGAGGGTGAGCAAGCTAGCAAACACGCAGTGGAGACTCTTCCTAAAAGATACTCAGCCCAGGGTGGGTGAGGGTGGGGGCTGGAAACGCCCAGGGTGGGAGAGTCAAGCCAGCCAAGGGTTGCTTCTTTAACAATAAATTTTATGTATAGACCCTGAAGGGGGCAACTGAAAAGTCAGGGAGAGGAAGGCGAAGAGCCCCACTGTGCGAGGTCAAGTGGAGAACGCACAGGGTTAGCCTCTGGGTGTGCAGAAGGCCGAGATGGGGTGTCCTAGATGCCACCCTTTGTTGCAAGGGCTGCACCACCTATAGGCGAAGTGGCATCACAGGCGAGTCCCTCCTGCGTGCCTTAATTATGTGGTACAAGCCCAGGGACTCTGCCTCCAGCAGCCCACCCTCTCCCCGCCCGTCTGACACAGCTCTGCCCGCTTGGTCGGCCAGTGGTCTCTCCCAGTCAGTCTCTCTCCCCCACGGGTTCGGAGCTGGAATTTGGGGTGACTTGGGCTAGAGGCAGGCAGGTCAGGAAGTTGGAACTGATATTTTGGGGTCAGAGGCTGACTTTGCTGCCTGACAGGGGTGGGGAGCTGGGTCACACAGACGTGAAGAGATGGGAAAAACTCTGATAAGCAATCAAGTGACTGCCTGGGTTCGGAAGGGTTATCAGCATCCGCTCCCGGACCTCCCTTCAGAGCCTCTAATGGAGGTGCCTTCTGGGGGCTGCAGGGGTCCCTGGGCTGGGCTGCGTCACCCCCTCCCCTGCCCCTGTTGTGACGCGGCCCTCTCTTCTCTCTGTGATCGGATTCAGGGCTGGTCTACATAGTCCCGGACGACCTCATCCCAAGATCTTCAACTTCATGACATCTGCAAAGATCTTTTTTCCAAGTAAGGTGCTGGGATGAGGACAGGGACACATCTGCTGGTGGGGGGTGGGGGATGGGGTGGGAGGGGAACGTCAACACGCTCTCCAGGGTCGGTCACAGGGACAGTGCTCACCGCGGCCTCTTCCCTGTCACGTCAGGTTCAGCGATCCTTAGCTTGCTTTCTTGGGAGCTGCTTCCTCCCTGCAGAGGTTGCTTTATCTCTAGGAGGGGACTGACAGCACAGCTGGCTTTTCAGGGCAGAGAGATGCCCAGGGCTCTCAGTGCCGATTTGAGCCCAAAGATAAGATAAGGGCCCTTGGAGCAATCAGGCCTTGGGTGGTGTTCGCCCCAGTTAAATAGCAGCGAGGTGGGAGGCAGAGGAAGGGCGGGACCACCCTCGGGCTCGCCCTGGGGACCTGGAGCTCGCTGAAGCTGGCTGGGCCGCCCCCCTCCCGCCCCCCGCAGGAGAGCAGCCATCAGCCAGGTGAGGTGGCCCAAAGGGGAATGAGAACATTATCACGAGCAGAGGAAGTGGGGAGTCCGGGAAGTGTATATTCCATTTTTTCCTGCTAGTTAAGCTTCTGTCTTCCCACGCCACCTTCAGCGACAAGGGGATATTTGGCGGTCACCGGGGTAGCTCCGACAATTCACGGGACAGCTGAGCAACCCACCTCGGGAACCCGTGCAGAACCCAGAGTGGACCCTGTCGCGGAGTGCCGGCAGTTTCTGGAGCTTGGTCATTGACGCCCTGCTGCTCTGATGGCGTCCACTTTCAAGTTTCAGGTCCCCAAGGAGAATTAAGCCCCAATCAAGTGTGAGAATAATCAGCTGTGGAGTGGGCCCCGCGGCTGTGAATTGGAGAATCACCCCCGTGGGGTCTGTGACAGGCAGGCAGGGGCAGCAAGGGGGAGCAGAGGCCACGGGGGTGGGGGGGCAGGGGCCAACTGCAGATGGGGGTGGGGGTGGCCGGCACATAGCAGCGGGCCTCAACTTTTCTGTCTTAGAACAGCTGTGCACCCTTTTATTTTTAAAAATTTTATTTTCAATTGCAGTTCACACCAATGTTATTTGGTATTAGTTTCAGGTGTATGACATAGTGGTTAGACAAAGGGCCTGTTTAATTCATACTCTTAAAAATTATTGGGAGTCCCAGAGAGACCCGGGGCGGGGGTGTTCTCTGTCGGTATTGGCCTCACCAGAAAGCAAACCGGAGGCGGCTTCAGACCCGCACGCCTTCAGTAGCTGGAGCCACGGCGTCTCTGGGAGACTCAGGGGTCCCCGCAAGGCTGCGCTGCCTGTGTCTGGGAGGAAGGGCGCAGGTCCATGACGGTGTGGTGTCGTTAAAATGCCAGTCCTGACCTCGGACAACCTGGGAAAGGGCCTTGGCACCCTGCCAGGTCCAGACCACACCCGAGGACCCTCTTCTTGGTGGTTCGGAATGCGGGCTTCAGGGCCAGACCGCCTGGGTTTGAACGTGGGTCAGGCACGGCTGATTCAGCAAGTTCTCGCCCACTCTGTGCCGGCCTATTGTCCTCTGAATGCAGGGACAGCAGTGCCTGCCTCCTGGCAGGCTGTGGGCGGGTGAGACAGGTGCCCGGCACAGCGCACAGGCCCTGCTGCCAGGGAGGGAGTGCCGGACCCGAGGGCCACCCCTGGGCCCCCAGGCCCCAGGCCTGATGGGTGGGACAGGGACCTGAGGGTGGGTTTCGGGACCCAGATTCAACGTTGGGGCCTCTGACTAAGTTCCCCCCCAACCCACACAGCGGGGCGGCGCAGCCCTGCCCTGGAGGCTGAGTGAGCTGAGGGGCCCATGGGGCAGTCGGTGGGCCTGGTTCTCTCGCTCTTGGGAGCAGGAGAAGTAATGGGTCGCGGACATGAGATGGGGCCTAACGTCTTAGCAAAGACAGCTCTCAAAACAAAGAACATCTTTTTTTATGGTATCCTTGACTTGGATCGCTGAGACACATTATTTCTCTGCATCAGTGGATAGAAACGTGAATTGGGCCAGCTTATGAATATTTCATACACGACAAATCTGTTTTTAATGCTCAAAAATGATTTAAATGTCCACTGATACACCGGTCCAGCCAGGGCCCCGCGCTGGAGGCAGGTTCCGCTTGGCCTCCGGCTGGCCGGGGGACCAGGGCTCCGGCCCTGCCCTTGTGTACTGGGTGGGCGCTGGGGCTGCTCAGTGGAGGGCCTCAGAGGTCGGGGCTGTGGGACAGACTGACCGACAGACCAACTGACAGATCCAGTGGGAGAAGGGAGCTGGGGAGGTGACATGGAGGGGGGCTCGTGCACTCGCGTGACACAAGGCCACACTCAGGTCATGTGCCTGCCCCGGGACATGCCCTGGGACAGGGCCGTGTGGCTCTTAATGAGTAACTACAGCAAGGGAAGGATGAATGAGCAGTCCCCACAGGCCTAGTCCATCTCCGAACCACGCGGGGACATGCTACCTGAGGTCCAGGCACCCCCTGCAGGGCTTATGGCCCCTCCTGGGCACCACCACGCCATGCCCACCCTGCTCTCTGCTTCCTCCCTCCGAGGGGACAGCTCTGAGCTCTGGGCCATTCTTCGTCCTTAACAGTCATTCATGAGTGTCACCCCAGGCTGCCCCCAGGGCGACCTTGTTTCACTTCAGGGACTGCAGCCCTTAGCTGTCGGAGTGGTTACAGTCCCCAGTTTCCACCGCAGCGCCCCCCACAGAGCCACGGCCCGCCTCTCGCAGCTGTGGAAAGGGGAGCAGTGTGGAGGCCACCTACCGCCACCTCTCAGTCTGCAGGTGGGCACAAGCTGGAGGAGGGAGGGTCACTCACGACCTCAGGGACACCAAAGGAGATGAGGCGGAGCCTGTGGCCACATGCCCAGCCCAGGGCACAGCAGGGCGTCCTTGCTGGACTCTCCTGTCTCATCATGTACCTCAGGTGCCACTCAGGACCCTCAGGCCGATCCACAAGGTCCACTCCCAGTTTTGTAAAATGCCTGCAATTCCAGAGGGCAAGCGCCTTCCCTCAGTAAACAGGTCAGGAGCCCAGGTGCCTGCCTGAGAAGGCACTGCAGCCATTCACACTCAGGCACAGGCTGGCCTCCCTCCTGGGAATGCAGGGTGGAGGGGTGGCTGAGGCCTAAGAGGTCAACCGAAAAGGGAGTCGGGAGGTTCATGCAATAACAAGGGACTCTTGAGGGCCAAAGGGTTCTTGACATGCACAGGAATGAAGTTATGAGGGTGGGAAATTAAACTTGCTGCTGCTAAATTCCACTACCCCTCCCCCCAGCCCCAAGCCCGTAACTGTACTGTGTTTGCCGTGCAAGGGTCAGCCGGGGATCAGGGGGAGCTCCCGGGTCACACCACCGTGTGACCACTGGGCCCAAAGGCCTGCCCTCGGGAGGGTGCAAGCCGGGAAGCTGGGAGTGTTTCTCACCTAGGCTGCTCTTGTCGCCTGGGCCGGAGAGGGGATGTCATTTTTGGGGGGTCACACAGCTAATGAGTGGCAGAACCAGAGTCTGTAGGGGCTCCAGGTGTCTCCGTCCAGTGTGCATTCTCCCAGGGGCCTCTGCTCTTCAGCTGCTGGTGGACACTTCAAAAGCAGCTGTGACTTTGGCTCAAAATTGGCTCAGAATGGCACCGCACACTGAATCCATCCTTCGGGGCTGTGGGTTTTGTTGCCCCACATGACAGGAGGTCTCCCACCCATGCATGCGCCCCAGTCGACCCCTTGTTCAAACCTCACCAGGCCCTGCCCGCCCCAGCTCCCTCATCCTGCAGGGCACACAAGGGCCGATCCTCCTTGGGGACCGACTCTCAGCCTCTAGGAGGACAGACTGCATTGCTGTTTTTTATTTTAATTAGGAAACGAAGTGACACGTACCTGACTTTTTAGGATGACGCAGACACTGTGGGCCTTTTGGGTGACTGTTACCCAAGACACAGTACTGAGTTTAGTTTCTTCTCACGCTGTGGCTATTTTGAGGGGACATTTAAGGAGCACAAAGGAGAACCACCCCTGAGCTTGTGATGGCCTTCGAGGTCCTTTGCGATCTGTCCCCTCCCTGCACATCCAGACCCCTTACCCCCTGCGCTGAGGGCTTGAGTCTCCTGGTCTTTCCCAGGCGCACCGTGCTCTCTCCTGCCTTCCACGGGCTGGTTCACAGCTCAGGGTGTCTCCACCTGGGCACTGTGGACATCTGGGTGCCTCCTTGTTGGGGGTGGGGGCGGCACCCATACATTGGTGTGGCACTTTCCACCAGAGGACTGCAGCAGCCCCAAGTCTGGACAATCAAAAATGTCTCTAGACATCACCGAATGTCCCCTGGTCCAAAACCAGTTCTTTAAGGGGACTGGCTGGCAAGCAGCCCTCTCTCAGGCGGGCCGCTCCAGCATCCTGTCTGCTGTGGAGCCTTCCGCAGCTGCCCCGGCAGGATGGCATGTCTGCCTTTGGTTAGTTCCCAGGGCCTTCCGAGTTTGCACCCCACTTGGTGCAATTGTTTGTGTGTCTTCTCCCCACCCCCACCAACGAGACTGTGAGCTCCTAGAGGTCAAGGTCTTATACCACCAAATCCATATTGTTAAATCCTGAGCACCTCGCACCACATCTGATCCAGAAAAGGAGGCGGAGCAATGGTGACCGAACGGACGGTCTGCCACTCTAGGCTGGCACATCCTGGTGACCCCTCCCCCGGGAGGCATCACAACTCTCTTCTCACCTGAGCTCCCCTGAGGAGCTCAGCCATTGGCAGGATCGCAGCACCAGCCCATCGCTTGACGCTAGCTTGAAAAATAACTGAGCCAGAGGAACAACCCAGATTTTATTACAGCTACACCTTCGTCCTCGTCGACTTCAGAACTTGTCAAACCCTGCACTCGTCACGTTGTGACGGGGAAAAAAATCGTTTCAGCACCCGTCTCTTTGCTCAGGACCGGTCGTTCTCGGCCCTCGTCACAAGTTCTGGAAAGAATTGACGACAAGGACCAAGGTGCCACCACGGTGGCAATAGTGGCAGCGTCAGAGCAGGGACGGCGGCGGTGGCCACGGGCGCGTCGTCTCGGGTCCTGCCGGCTGTTTTCGCCCCCACTGCCAGCGCTCTGCACCGTGCTGCAAGCTGCGTCCCAGCGCTCCCGTTTCACAGGTGGGGAAGTTGAGGCTGTGCACGCCTCATTTGCATACTCGCATCCTGGTGGTCCTGGCATTGGATCCAAGGCAGATGGACCTCCAACTCCAACCATGGCACTGTCTCAGGCTTCCAAACATTTTTATCCCGAAGGGTCACTATGAAAAAGCGGTCTCTTAGAGTGGAAATGGCCTTGGCAGCATACCCGACGAATGGGCCACCCGCCCCTGCTGTGGTCTGGGCCACTTGTTCTCACTGCGGTCGACACCAACTTTCATCTGAATGTGGAAAACATCGCTTGGATGCGGCATTTGCATTCCCCAGTATTGGAGGGTGGTTTGTATAATCGGATTATGTAGAGTTGTAAAAAAGGAGCATCATCTAAATAGCTTACAAAATTACTTTGGAAGATGCACATTAAAATCTAAAGAACCCATCGCCTCCAAGATCTTTACAAAGAGCCACATGGTAGTTGACTGCCACAGCTTTGTCTTTGGGACTGGCACCCTTCTCTGCCTCGCCCTGGTCAGCATCACACCTCGCCTCTGTTCCGCCTCCGCCCCTGTTCCAGCCACATCCACACGACGCTCTCGTAACGGAGGGAGTGGACGCATGACCGACTCCCCCCCCCCCCCCCCCCCCCCCCCCCCCCCCCCCCCCCCCCCCCGGCCTCGTAGCTGATCAAAGGAGCAGCCTGGAGAACGCTCTGGAATTTGCTGAAATCCTGATTTCTTTCAGCCGTTTTATAGCTTTCATAACTTATCTTTTATTGACTATGCAAGGTCTCTGGTCCCCAGCATCTGTTTGCTGCATCTGGGGAGAAAGATAAATACCCTTTTTTATGCTGCTGAGACCAAATTTAAAAGACAAACAAGCAGGTCTTAATAGAAGAGGGACAGCAGCCCATCCCTCCTGCTCTTGCTGGCTGTCCTCGCTCCCTGTCGCCATGTGGATGGGGCAGAAGGGGTGGAGGAGGAAGAGGCTTTCAGCCCGAGGGTGTGCCTGCTTAGGGATGACGCCCGGAGACCTGCTGTCGGGCTACGAATCGGAGCTCCCGCCACACGGGACCGGTGGACGGTCAGTCAACAGCACACACTTGGGGAGGCTGCTTTGTGCACATAAAAAGAACCCTACACGTCATTTCCAATTTCTCCGACTGAGAGAACGGTGCCCGGTCACCCAGAGACATGATGATACATCAAGGAACTTCATTACAACAATGGCTGCGGTGCTCCGGCTCCTTCACAGCCTCAGCTGTTCGATTCAGCCTCTTCAGCCCCGTAACTGTTCATAAGATTAATAGACTCCAATGCCTAACTGACTCTCCCACTGGGAGAGGAAAGGAGAGCGTGTGTAATCCTAGTCCTTGCAGATGTAACACCCCCGCGGTGAGGTGTGTATACACAGGGGTGCACGGAGGAGGGGAAGAGAGTGGAGACGGGTAGGGAGTCAGCCTCGGGGGAGATGGTCTGGGGGGTCCTCAGTGCTCTCCTCTCGTAGGGGCTTGGCTGGATGCTGGGGAAACAGACTCGGTGCAGAGCCTGTGGGTCCGGGGCCAGCTCTGCAGCAAGGAGCAAAGCCTGGGCTGGGAGGTGGCAGCCAGGGGGATAGGGCCCCACAGGAAGGATGAGGAAGGAAAGGGAAGCAGGTCCACAGAGGACTTGCCCTGGGGCTTCCAGCTTGGTGTCGGTGGGGCCCAGATGGAGAACAATGCTTTGGGGTCCTTGTCCCCTCTCTGGGGCTATAGGCTGTTGCCCCAGGACCCTGTCTTGTGGGACATGGGACTTCTGTTTTCAGAGCAAATACGAACCAGTAAGGATGGCGGGGCAGGTCTTCCCAAGTGCCGAGGGACAGGGGCCCAGGGTGTCACCTGTGGGGTGCTGGTGACTCAGGAAACGCCTTTCAAAGGAGTGAAAGGGCAAAGGAAATGCAGGCCTTGGGCGAAGGGATCCAGAGAAAGTGGCTGTGACCCAATGGGAAGGGTAGCCGCTGGGCTTGGAGGCTGGAGAGCTGACCCGTCGGAGTAGGGAAGGGGATGCACCTAGGCCCAGGTGGGAGCAGCTGGGACGCCGGGTCCTCGTGTCGGGCCCTCGCGTCAGGTCCCAGCTCGTGGCTCTAGACCTGCATCTGATTCAGCCCGTCCAGCACAGGGGTCACGGGTCCAGGACAGTCACTCAGCCCTCCAGTGAAGACTTGGGTGAAGGAAGCAGGCCTCCCTGAAGGTGAGAAGCAGGAAGCCAGCTTGTCTCCCTCGGCTCCGCCCGTCTGCCTGGGACTCTTCCCTCAGGTGAGTTTCATGTCCCAAGGGAGGCCGGGTGGCTCGCAGTCTTACTGAAAACAAAAACAAAAACAGCCCATACGAGAGGAAATGAAAGTGCTTTCTACTCTTGCGTGATGGGGTCCCTCACATAAAGGACCTCGCTCCATGGGGGTGAAGCCTGGACTGTTCTTTGGTTCTTCCATTTGCACCTCTTTCTCTCCCTTTGCCTTAAGCATTTGCCATTTAGCTGGAAACCCACAGACACTGCTTCTTCCCTAGCTCCTGGACAGCCCAAAGCAGGTTGCAAAGATAAGTCTTATCTCTGCCTGTTTTCCTCTTAACTGACCACCCCACGACCCCGGTGTGAGAAAGGAAGGCCAGGCCCGTGGTAACATGGCCGTAATTCACACGTTGGCCTGGTGAAAACTGGGCACAGAGGGACAGAGGACATCATGGGTGCTGGGCCCCGTCCCTGCCCAGCCGAGAACCCACTCTCCCCTTCATCTCTAGGAGACAGAGCGTGAGCGCGCCTTCCGGGCCCTGTCCACTCATCCTGCCTGTTATTTTCCAGGGAGAAAGAAGCCAGCTGACAACAGAGAGTGCCCAGTATCAGTTTACTGACTTAAAAGAACTATCAACCTTTTGCAGAGATTCCAACAAACAAACAAACAAACAAACAAACAAACAAAAAAGCAAAACCTGCCCTGGCTGCCTCTAGGGCCAACGGGGTGTTAACTTGTCAAGGCATTGACAGAAACCTCACGGGCTCCGAATGTCGCCAACTTAGCATCGGAGTCAAACAATTGCCGGGCAATAGATTGCTTTCCACGTTTAGGCCTCCTGAATAAACAGAAAAGTAATTAACAGTGCGCGGCAGCAGGTGCCTGGGCTGCGATTTCATTAGCCACCGAGAGCCGCCGAGTGGAGACGTCACAACACCCCCCATCCAATGATGCTTTTGCGCCGGGTTTCTCTCACATAAATTCAAGAAGAGACATTTCTGAATTTCTTGGAACACCTGTACTTCTGTCAGTGGGAAGAGAAAAAAGAAAATTAAAAAAAATGCCAGTGCCTGGAATTCATCTAAAAATAAAGAATTCTTCTCACTTTTTAAAAATTTATTTTGGTTCTGAAATGCATGGATGATTCTTTCTCTTTTTTTTGTATTTTCTTTTCTTCTCAATTATTAAATATCTGAATTTTGAAATGTTCACTGAATGTCTCATTATTATTATTTTTCCCTCCCTTTGGAAAATTAATGGCATTATGTCATTCATAACAGTGGGAAAAAATGAAATTTCATAAGAGGGAAATTTATGCTCAGTTGGAAAAAGAAAAGACATTGAAGACAGTTATTTCTAATCAGTTTATATATATATATATATATTTGAAAGTACTAAATCAGTTTCATGTGTTTGGAATGGTATAACCTAACTTTAGTGTATTAATTAACAACAAAGTAGCACTGTGTCTCATACCACGAAATAAAGTAATTAACTTCCCGAGGAAATGGGGCCATAGGATTTTACTTTGAGAGGGTTATGAATGACACTGAGTAACATAACAAAAAGATTTTGCAAAGCAACCCTGGCTGCGGAGCCTGTTTGGAATTCTTTGGTAAACAGCGAAGGCCAACCAGGGTTCTGCATCTCCAAACATTAGCTGTCTTGCCCCAGACTGGCGGCAGGCCCTCCCGCGGGGCCGGCTGGCGTTCCTCCGAGATCAAGGGGAGGCAGCCCTTCAAGGACCCTCCAGGATGAGTTGAGGGTCCAAATGCTCCCTGAGTCAATAATCACCAAGGTGCTTGCTACTCATGGAAGAAATTCCAACACTTTTGTATTTTACGTATTTGGTCCTTTGAACTGGGAATATTTTGTCCCACTTCACATAGCTGCGTTCCTGGGGGCGGTGGTAACTAGTCTTTCAAGTGGTTATTATAAATCTAAGTGCATAAATATGCACGAGAGGTCATTACCACCACAAGATGATACTTAAAATGTTCAAATGTCTCTTACTGAGATTTTTCAACTTGTTCAGTGACTGTGAATCAAAGTTTCCAGTTTTCATTGCTAACCTTTGCCTTTGATTGTTCAAAGTTTGCAGAAAAATGTCTCAAGGCCCTGGCTGGGTGGCCCCGTTGGTTAGAGCATCGTCCCAATATGCCAAGGTTTTGGGTTCAACCCCCGGTGTGAGCGCATACGAGATTCAATCGATAAATGCGCAAATAAGTAGAGCAACAAATCTACGTCTCTATCCCCCCCTTTCCTCTCCCTCTCAAATCAATAAATAAAACTTTAAAAAAATGTTTCAGAGCCCCACCTGTCATTCATTCGACATATAATTAATGAGACATTTAATTACCTGTGTTCACACTTGGTGCAGAACGCCACAGATACAGCCTTGTAGCCAAGTCTCTGAAGTACAGGTCATGGAATTTCTAGATTTTAGAGCTGGAAGGAAGGCAGTAGAAGCTAAGCGGCTTGCCCCACATCCTGCTGCCTGGGTAGCCCAGACTGGAAATCAGATCTGCCCCAGGCCGAGCCTCCAGCCCCTGAGTAAGGAAATCAGGAAGTCAGGAAACCTACAGCAACATCCTGGGAACCGTGATAGTGAACAGCTGCATTTGGGCCCCTATTTTATCTCCAGAACTTGATACTTCAATGGAGAAATCTTACGTGGTGTTATCAGAATCTTGAAGGCTCTTAAACATGACATTCACACTGAGAATCGACTTCAGTTTAAACTTCCACTTGCTGCAGCAAATTCCCACTTGGAGAAGAGAAAATGTTCCTCTCTAGGATTAATTGTCCATGGAGCCCAGCTCTCCAGGGGGAAAGGAGAAAAGGCGAGAGAACGCGACAGGGAACCGGAGAGAGGAACCCAGCTCCCGCCAGCAATATCGGTTTTTCTCTCCCCGTGGGTGGGACTCCCACTCAGGTAGTCCATCCGTGGAGCCTGGTGATGTTTTCAGTTCCAAACTGACAAAGAAAAGGCAATTTACAAATGTAAAGCAAACCTCTGTTAAATTTTTTCTCCTTGGCTCCCCATCTCTGATTTATAGGGCAATTCTTTGGAAAGGGGGGCAGGTAGGGTCCGGGGTGGCGAGGCGTGCCCTCTCCCTCTGGGGTGACACACAGCACAATACTCGGTGTGACGGGACCACCCACGGTTTTGCACACCAGGCTTTCTCTGACTGCTGAGGTTGGTCTCTACTGCAGGAAAAGAGAACCGTGAGAAAGATGGAGGCAAACTCTGACATTCAGGGCAGTCCGCCCACAGAGCACCCTGCGGAGGTGCTGCCTTTGAACTAGGAAATCTTTCCATGGTTGGAGCTCACAAGTTCCCATTTGTTTCTACCCACAGCCAACACATTTTAAAATCAGTTTCCCCAATCACCTGGCCATGGAGAGCGGTGGGAAGAGTGTGCACCCAGAGGCCAACTTGTATTTGAATCTCTGCCTCTCCACTACCCAGCTGTGAGAACTCGGGCAAGGGAGCTCACTTCTCTGAGACACAGTCCCCTCATTTGCCCACTAAAAGTGGCCCTCACCTGGGCTTTCAGGATGGTCATGGATGGAGGGGGTGACACACTGTAGGTCTGGGCCTGCACGCAGCTTGACCAAGGTCCATCTCCATCCTCGGCCTCCCCAAGTTCATCCCAAGGGACAAAGTCTTCATCTGTGTTTGAACTCACTGCGGTCATCCCCAAATGTCCAATCACCATTTATCTCCTGCGTAAATCATTTCCATATATCTCTGGATTGTTTTTATTATTTTCTTGTTTTAAAAATATTTTATGGTTTTGTTATTTTAACATTTATTAAAGCTGCTGATTTTTATAATAATTTTTTTGTTTTCTTTCTCCCCTGTATATTATGATTTGAGTTTTAAAGCATGTGCCTTTTCTGATTCAACTCCTTTATCAATTCAGTGTTGTATCCATATTAGAAGCTCAGGAAGTCTGTGGACAGATGAACAGAATGAGCAAACGGTCCCAAACCCAAGCTTTTTCTTTCATTCTAAATGATTCCCACAGCCTTCCCTAAACCCTGAAATCAAGGGGACTGGTGTGACCTCTGAGGTCGCCGTCAGCCCATCTCTCACACGCCTGGGGGTGCCGCTGAGACACTCACTGTCAGGTGAGAACACAGACCCACAGACACACAGAGAGGACCCCGGAGTGGGCCCTGGCCCAGCTCCCGGCACCCTTCTTTGAGAAGACGGGCTTCCACACGGTGGACTTGGGGGGGGTTGCCCTAGGGTGGTTTTTGGTTGTGAAACGGTCTCACCGTTCCCTACCAGCCATGTGTACTTCCTGTTTGTGAGTCTGCATACCTTTACTTTTATCTAAAACTTGTTGGCTGAGAATCTTGGTTCAGGTTCACACCTGTCCACAAATGACTTGCAAATGTGTACATATGCAAATATCCTCGTCAGATGGGGTTAGTCTCACCTGGGACAGATACTTGTTTACTCACATTTTACAAATTGAGCATTTCCTCACCTGCCCACCCCCTCCATCCTTCCGTTAGTTTTGAGTTCTTCATCCCCCTGATGTTCCCGAGCTCCCGGGAAGCGCCAGGTGCTGGGCCACCCCCACTCACCCCGGAGCTCCCGTGCCCATTCTCTGCTTTCCATCTCCCTTTCCATCCCTTAGGAGACCTTGGCACTCTGCTCCGAGGCGCCCACATGGAATATAATATCCCACGACAGGGAGTCTTTCCATGTGCAAACCAAAATAGCACTGGCCTTTGTCCGCTGTCTTCCTTTCTAAGCTCGTGCTGACGTCATGTCTGGTCTCACCTGTCACCCGTTTTGGTCACTTTATGGCACACCTTGTGAAGTGCCCCGGAGACCCGAGTCTACATTTTGGGCTCCTTCGTCTGTAAGGTTGGAATCCGTTCATCGCTTCTCTCCTCCCCGCAGTTCGAACTGCGTCCCTGCCGGGAAGTCCGATGCTCATGGTTGGCAGCCCACTTTCCTTTGGCTCACAAAGATGTCAGAGAAACCCTGCCCATGGTTGGAGAAGGGGCTAGGTTACATTCTTGGAAAGTCACTGTTTATGTAACCTCATTTTAAATAACACAATCCTTTCCTTAAAAAAAAACAACCAGTAATAATAGAGCTGGAGGAGACCTGGGACATCTCCAGCAGCATGGCTTTCTCTATGAGTTGAGATCAAGGTGCTGAGCACGTGTGTGCTTGCCCCGGCTCTCCTGGGGCGTGTGCACCTCAGGCAGGTGAGAAAGCTTGGCCTCCTGGCTCAATTCAGTGTGTGAGCCTTTTTTTTTTTTTTTAAGATTATGTGTACATAAAAAGAACAAAACTGACTCCCAATGCTGCATCAGACCAGACAGGTTCCAGGGCTCCGTGGAGCTGAGGAGCTCTCCCTCCCAGGCACCTGGGGCCTCGGAGCAGCTCTGCTTCCTCCCTCGGGAACCCAGCCTTCGCCCTGGTCCAGTTGCCTCCCCCCAACCCGTTTCTCTCTTATCATCACCATGTGTCCGCCGCATCCATCCGCCCCTGGCGGCCCCGCCTGCCGATGCGGCCTGACCCACTGCATGAAACCCTGTCCTGGCGAGGATTATGTTTTACTTGCAGACAACTGTAATTGTGAGAAAGTTTCCCTTCCAATCAGGCACACTCTGCCTTCCTCTGGCTGTCCTCCAGTTTTGCTCCGTGCTCTTCAGAAGGACTGGCCTGCCCACAGGCAGTCTGCGGGGACTGAACCGAAGGAGGCATTTTATCCCGGGCAGCGTCCTAGGCCCTGCTCCCGTTCCTCCCTCTCCCCCATCCTGACCACCTGCGTTTCGGTTCCTCATTCTATTTGCACTTTGCGCCCAAAGCTTTGTCAGTAACAACCCAGTTGGACTGTCCTCTCAGCTTTTCCCTGGAGGTCTCTCTGGGACCCGACCTCCCACACTGTCCTCCTGCCTCCTGGATCTTGGCTGCGCTGTTTGTTGTCCCCCAAGGGAGGTGTGCTGTGGGTAGATGGCCGCCCCACCCTCGTTCCGTCCCATCTGCTTGGGAAGGACCCCAGGACTCCAGGCCCTAGTTCTGCCCTCTGGAGTAGAACAGGGTACATCTAATCCCTGCTAGTATTTTGGGAGTGTGATCCTATCCCACTCACACGGCTCTGTGCCCTCTCCTGCGCTCTCTTTGGAAGGGTGGGTATAAACGCTGGCACCTGTGGGGCTGCTGCGTGACCTGCATATTGACCAGGGTGCATTTTCCCACCTTGGTCGGAATATTCTATCTGCGTTGGGGACGACCTTCTGCATCAATTTTTTTTTTTTTTGTTAACGTGGCCATGCCTAAGCTTGTGGTCAGCCAAACACGTCCACCTCTTTCTCCTTTCCCACAAATTGCTGCAAAGTCTGACCTTTGTCATTCTCCAGTTACGCCACTTATTTCCAAACTCCTGTGCATCCTGGTCATTCATATTTTTACTTGGGTTCCTTATTCTAGGCCATTGATATCTTTTTAAGTCCCGATTCCTTCATGAGTCTTTACATTTCCTCCAAACTTTCATGGTGTACAACTGCGGCATGTAAATACCTTGTACGTCAAGAGCGCAGATAAAAGCGTTCAGTAAGGTGTGGGGATCACGATTTTGAGCTAGCTTTACATGTGCAAAGAAGTAATGGGCTGGTGGGGGCCAGGCCAGTGTTGGGGGGGAGTGAGAGACGCACAGGGGAGGAGGCTACTAGATTGGAGTCTGAGTTGTCTGCAGACCTCGTGTTTAGTTTGCAGAGATGAAGAGAAATGCACACAGAGAATAATTATAGACTTGTGCGTCTAGGCATTGATAGACACGGACGTATTTCCTACCTCTGTCTGCTGAGTGGGCCTAGCGGCAGGGAACATTCCAGTAGCACCAGGCCCCACACCTCAGCTTCTGGGTGCTGAGAATTCTCCTATGAAAGGGTCCAGGCCTCCTTGGAGAAATAGCTCATTCTCAGATGGGTCAGGGAAACATAAGGTGAGTCTGGAGCATCCATAATAGCAAAAGGTCAGGAGGAGCTCACATAACAGAGGCCAAGGCGGGTCAGAGGGACCCAAGAGCCAATCGGAAGGTGCTCCCGGAGGCCAGAGCTGTGATGATGGGGGTGGAAAGGTAAACAACTGCATCATAACTCAAAGGGTGAAATAAATCCGCAGGGGTCCTTGTTGATACAAATAAACACCAGTGGAAGGAAGGGGACAAGTGTTTCTTAAAGCAGAATCCCAAATAATTTATGCAGATACCCCCACCCACCCCAACCATCTGCCCTTGAATGTGGCTGGACTTAGTGACTTGCTTCCAAAGTCAGAGTGTGTGTGTGGTGGTGGGGGGGGGCGGGGGGGAGCAGAGGAACTTGACACTGGACAAACCAGTTCAATGCTATGCTGCCGGTCAGGTGATCGAGGTCAGTGTCACCTCCGATGTGGCCGTGTACCCTTGCTATGACATGGTGAGAACGGCACTTTATACCTGTGGTCGCCCCCACCCCCAAAGCCATTCACTGCAGTCGTGAGAAGAGCATCAGAGAAGAACAAAAAACAAAATTAAGGGGTAGTCTACGCACTGACTGACCGGCGGTCCTCAAACCCGTCAAGCCATCGAAAACAAGGGAACCTGAGAGACTGGGACAGAGCAGAGAGGACTGAGGAAGCATCTTCGCAAGGGAATGGTACCACCCCTGCCCCTGCTCCGCGTAAAATTGGTCCTCCCCCCAATTACTGAAAAATAAAACCAAGGAAGATACGTAACATTTAAAATAATGCTCAGCAGACAAGGACAAGACGCCTGTGGCTTTGGACCTTGACCTCTGCCAGTTGGCATCAGCGCAACCATCACCATTTTTCTCCCTGAATCGGAGGGACCAGCCTCTCGCCCTGTGGGTTAGACGGCACCGGGCCGGCCCTCTCCCACCGCTGTCTACGAGCGAACCCAAATGTCTCCTCAGAATCCCACTAGCAGCTAAAGCTAACCGTAACGGAAGGCAAGACCCGCAGTGAGTTTCCCTCACACTCTGTTTTTTCCAGTTTCTCAGGGATCACGTTCCTACCACCCGGTAGTGGCCGCGGTTGTCCATGCTATACCTCTCCTCTTCTCATCTCCATTCCCGCAGTGGGTGCTTCCGACCCCCACAACTTCCAGATGCCCCCCACTTCCCCAACCTGCATCCCCAGAACGTCCCGGCCAAGGAACCGTTTTCCTTGGAAGCCCCAATATCTCTCTTTTCCTTTCAAAGGAAACTTACAACTTGTACGACCTTCACAGCCTCCCTCCCAAGTGTTCCTTCCACCCAAGACACAGGTGAGGTGCCACAGGTCGCTGTTCTGCCTCCCCCGCAACCCCTAACCTGCGCGTGCACACGGCTGGGACTCTCTCGCCCAGCCCCTTCCCTGCCTCATGCGGTCCGGGGCGGGTGCCTTGCTCCTGGACACTGACCCGCATTCCTCCCGCACCTCGTCACACACCCGTACGAAGTCTGAGTCACATTGCCTGCAGGACGCCAAGCCAGTCCAGCCATCGCAGCGGCTCCTTGACATTTGCCAACAGCTATCAGGGTGCATATACACTCTCGTTTCTGCGATTCTTGTTTCCTGGGCTTGACTTGAACAGAAGCATTTTGGGCGCAGGCTCTGTGTCCTTTAAGGCCTTCTTTTTTCATTTAAACGCATAGTGTTTGGTAAAGTGTTATTTGCACAAGTTATCGCCCAGTACGGGCCCCTTGGCAAAGTGCTGTCCGAACACAGGAGTGTCCAACAAAACCCTACATTAGTTCGCTCGGTTTGCTGTTCCCTACACCCGGGCCTCCCTGGCAGGAGTCCTGGCTGGCACTGCGTGGCTTCGGGGGCGCAGACTGATCGGGGTCTCATGCAGCAGCCTGAGACTCCCCGAGTCAGTCTGCAGTCACCGCAGGCGGAGACGCACGGCCCCCACGGGCATCTTGCTGCAGAAGCGCAAACTCGGTATCCACACGGATGTGTCCGTTCTGCACCACCACCAAAAAAGCTTTTAAGTTTCCCCAGCTTAGTTTGTGCTCAGTAAACCCAAGGCCACTTCAAAACCCGAGTCTTCTCCAGATGGAAGGAAGCTTTACAGTGCGGTCGCCGCGATTCCCTCTCTCGCTCGCCCCTTAGCCGGCCTTCACGCTCGCCCTGCTCCCCGGATCCTCAGGGAACTCCGGCTCCTCTTCCCCGAACAGGACCCAGGGCTGCCCGGCACTTTGGCGTGGCCGCGGCGCGTCCTCTGTTTGCTCTGTCCCTCTCCCAGGGCGACCACATGGAAGAGCAATAGTCTTTCTCAACCTCCTGCCACCGATCCGAGCCTACTATGCAGAAGGTCAGGACTGGGCAGCAGGCAAGGACAAAACTGCCTCCGGCCTTCGCTGGGGTGCGCCACGGACGGCCCTAGAGCCTGCCGTGTGTGTGTGTGTGAGTCGGTTTGTGAGTGTGCATTTGTGAGAGTGGTATACCTGCGTGTGGTATGTTTGTGTGAGTGTGCTGTGTGTGTGCAGAAAACCAGCCAGCGGCTCTGGGAGGCCTTGCTTGTGGCCAGCCAGGAGCAGAGGAGGATGGCGGTGGGCGCGAAGTGGGGCGGCGGGGGCGGGGCGGTGCTCCGAGTCCCAGACTTCCTTGCTCTGCGGCCACAGCAGGAGCACTGCTCTGCGCACGGTTGGCTGAGGCCTTCCAGTGGTTGGGAACATGGGCTCCACACTCCCGCAAGCCCTGCCACTCTCCTCCTACCTCCGCAGGGCCACCTGCCACCCCCTCTCCCCCCAGGAGCCTCAGGTTTCTCACTTGTAAAATGGTGACAGTATCAACCACACAACGAGGACAGCGTACAGGAGGACTGGACCGGAGGGGAAGTACGCCGGGAGGGCCTTTGCCTGTGGGAGGGCGTGAGCCTTACGGAGCTGCCTGTCTCTCGGTGTCTGTGGCCTCCCGGGCATCACGTCCATCATGGATAGACCCGCAAGCAGGACCTGCTTCTGTTTCTCTTTGACTCCGAAGAAGTGAGCAGGGAAAGGAAAGCCCGAGGGTCTCGCTTTCCACTCGGTGCTAGGCTGTCCCGGCGTGCTCCCAGGTCCTATCTCCCTGTTTCGGGCCAGCTGACCTTCAGGCTCCCTGTGGTGGAATATTGCTTTGACCGACCTCTGGAAGTCTTGACTTATTGGCTTTCGATTGATCTATCGATTTAATAACAGCCATTCATCACTGTCACTGGGTCAGGATAAAACACCAATCTATCTGCGGTTTGGTGAAGCCATCAATAACGGATGTTTTGCTGATTCTGTCGGTGACTCATTTCCATGGCATAAGCGCAAGAACCTAGGTCACTGTCACAGTTCTGGTCTCCACACAGACCTGTGGACCCCACGCACCAGCTGGGTCCTATCCCCCTGGGCTCTTTATTATCTGGCATGGTGACCGCTGTACCGTGTCACCCTAGGAATGGCTTTGCCAATTGCATGTCAAGGGAGAGGTGTGCAGGGCTGGAGGCCTGTGGGGTGGAGTTGGGGCGCAAGGCGGAGCAGAGAGAGAAAGCTCCCGCCTGTAGCTCTGCCCACTGCCCTCAGCTCCACCCTCCCCCCCATTGGCTGAGTAGGCCTCCTCCCAGCAGTTGAGAAATGGTGGAAATGAGGTCATCAGCAACTGGAGATTCACTTCCTCCGGAGGTTTGTAGCTAGGCAGGAAATTTTTTAAAAGCTGAACGTCGAGCTAAAGGGACTCCGACTGCCTTTTATGACTCACATTCCCAATCACCAAGTACAGGCCACACGCTCCACACACAGATGTGAGCTGGTGCACACATGTGTAGTATTCCCACAAGCCCTGTGGCTCGGCTTCCCTAACTCAGCCCTCCACCCGCCACGTTTCCAGGAGTGTGGGGCCACCACGCACAGTGCCACCAGGACGGAAGGAGTGTTCAGTGTCTTGTGCTTCTGAAAGGGTGGCTTTAAATCTCGGGGTTTTGCCCACAGCTCCTGCCTGGAGCTGGCCAGGCTGGGAGCTCCATGCCAGCTCCGCGTGGTCTTTGGGGAAATGAAAGTCTGCCTCCCGAGAACAGGAAAAAAAAAAAAGGAATTGAATCTAGCAAGCTGCGTTCCTTTCATCAGCCCTGTGTTCGCTGGTGTGCTGCCCCTCGGGCACTGTCTACACCCTTGCGTGTCGCTGCAAGACGTCTCCTGCGGCTGGCACAAGTTTTCTGCAAGTCAGATCTTCGTCTGCGAACCACAGGGAGGAAACACAGGAGGGACTGTCGGCTCTTCCTGTCCCCCGGCGCGGAACAGCACCGGCGGGAAGAAAGCGCAGCGTTCTCTTTATCGTGACTTTTTGAGGGCAAAATCATCTCCGGGAGACACTTCCTTAAAAAAGGGGCATCTCCGCTCCAGAAATGCTGACTGACGTGAATCCCATTTAAAGCTCCCCGTGACCTAGAAGATCACGTACGGGCATCTTATAGTTTTTATCGCGATTGTAGTCTTCATCTGAAAGAAGACTCCTTCTCTTTTTAAAAATTTTATTTGTTACTTTTTTAGAGAGAGAGAGAGGAAGAAGGAGAGACAGAGAGAGAGAGAGAAACATCGATTTGTTGTTCTAGTTCGTGCATGCGTTGGCTGATTCCTGTATGTGCACCGATCGAACCCGGCATGCTGGCGTATAGGGATGCTGCTCTCCAACCAGCCGAGCCGCCTGGCCAGGGCCGAGGGCGGCCCCTCTTAGCTATGAATTGTGGTAGCTATTTAAAGCCCTTGTAGCCATAGCCAGAATCCTAGCCTGTCACCCTCCACCAGAGACCTCCATTCTTATACAGTGTGATTCCCCCTGGTCTGAAAGAAACTGAAGAACGAATGACATGCCTTCCCCAGCCTTTATTTAAGTGCCACAACAATTTTTTTTCACCCTGAAAAAAAAAAACCCTTAGTAATTATACAGAGAGTTGTTAATATTTCACACCCTCACATTCCAGACATTTTTATGCAAATTGCGTGGGATGGGCTGTGGACAGTGCACCCCTGGGAGGCCCGTGCAGTGCGGGGCTGACCGGCTTTCTAGTTGGCTCGTGGCTCCTGGGTTCATCACTCGCTTCAGATAGTCTGACTCTTGCCGTGTTTCCCACCACGGATGGAGACTGAATCCCCGGCGCTTTTCTCCGCCAGCCCCTCCCCCAACCCTGACCATGCACCCAAACACCGAGTCTTTGAGCTCTTCTGGAGAAAAAGTACAGGCTGAAATTCATTGTTGAAGACGATGTTTAGAAAGAGTCAGGAAGTCAGTTTACAAAATGTTCCTGGTGTTTCTTTTTTTAACCAGGGCTTTGATAACCGTTTTGGGAATGTGAGTGTGTTCTCGTTTTTACCCGGAAAGTGTTACAGAGAAGTGAAGCCGAGGGGTGACTGCGATTTGTTTGTTTTAATTAGAAAAAGTCTTCATTTTCCAAGGCTTTGCCGCCGCAGCAGCTTTAATAGTATAGAATTAACTCTAATGCGCTTACGATTTCATTTGTAAAAATTCTTTCAGCGTAGATATTTCCGGGGAAGGTCAAGCACAGATTCCAGCCGGGCCATGGGTTTTGATTCTGAGGTCCAGAGGCGCGGACCCAAGTGCCGGAGGATGCCCCCTGTGGGCTTCCTCGGGTGGGCTGAGGAACAAGCAGCAGAGGAGCCTGTGGGCACAGTGGCCCCCAGCTTACTGGAGTCTTTTCCTGGGCTGCAGGGCTGAGCACCATGGTCCTATCAGGCCATGGGGACACGGAGGGAGGAGGAAAGAGATGGCGGTGGTGAGTCCGTTCCAGCGCTCTTCCGGAAGCATCTTAGCAGGTCTTCTCTTGGTAGCAGATGTGACTGTGGAGGGGTCGGGTCGTATAGGGGTGGTCAGCGGGAGACACGCAGTGGGGCACCACAGGAGGCTGAGGCCTGACAGAGGCCTTCCCCTGGGAACTGGAAGTAATGCTGTGACCCCCCCTCCGGAGCTGGTCGGGGACACACATGTCTATTTCGGGAGGGGCTGCTGTCAAGCCCACTGACTACATACAGGGCAGGGCTGTCTGGGGTAAAAGATAGACCCACAGACAGAGCTGGGTTGGACCTCGGTCCCAGTCCTGATTTGTGTGTGGCCTTGGGAAAGAAAATTGGTTAATGCTTGTGACCGTCTCCAAGTCAGCGAATCGCAGACGCTACGTCCACTTTGAGGGTCTTTGACAGCACACAGCACCGTGTGTGTGCTTGGGTGAGTCTGATACCTCTAGGTGCTCAATGCACTGGGTCATTTGCAAGGTTTGGTGGGTCCTGGGAATGGCCCTTCAGTCGAAACGACCTTCCCACGTCCTGACTGGTGTGGCTCGGTGGGTCGCGCGTCATCCGGAAAAGCGAAAGCTCCCAGGTTCGATCCCTGGTCAGGGCACGTGCCTGGCTTGAGGCCTGGTCTCTGCTCGGGGCATGTCTTTCACCCTCGTGTGGCAAACGGCTGCTCTGTCTTCCTTGCATGTACAGCCGTGCTCAGGAAGGGAGAAGGGGGGCCGGGGCGGGATACGTGAGCTTTTCCGCAGCCCCATCCGATCGGCTGATATTTGCATCTCGTTTGCCAGAACTGAGTCTCATGGCCGTCTCAAGAGAAAGGGGGTGTGTGCAGGGAAGTGGTGTTAACCGGCCCCAATGCCCTTAGTCAAAATGGGGGCTCCGTTACCACGTGTTGTGGGTGGAATCGTGTCCCCGCCCCCAATTCATGCAAGCCCTGACCCCCAGCACCTCAGAATGGGACCTCATTGGGAAGCAGTTAATTAGTTACAGATGTAAGAAGTTAAAACCAGGTCATCGGGGCGGGGCCTTTGTCCAATAGAGCTGGGGCCTTACACAGAGAGGAACTTTGGACACAGGCCGCCCACAGCGGGGACGAAGGCCCAGTGCAGATGGAGGTGAGGACCCATCCAGCTGATGGGGCTGCAAGCCCAGAAGGCTGGAGATGGGCAGGAAGCCACCAGAAGCTAGGAGAGGGGCTGGGACAGGGTCCCCCTCACATCTTCGGCAGGAACAACCCTGGCGCCACCTTGATCTCTGGCTTCTGGCCTCCACACTGGGGGCCTGTCGCTGTCTGAGCCACTCGCTCAGCGTCACCGTGCCCCCGCCCCCCCCCCCCCGCGCCCCCCCCCCCCCCCCCCCCCCCCCCCCCCCCCCCCCCCCCGTAACTACCGCGCCGTCCTCTGTATCTACAAGTTTGTTTGTTTGTTGCTTTTGGCTTGACGTCCCACACATGATTGGAATGTGGTTCTTGTCCTTTTCCACCTTATTTCACTCAGCATGATACACTCAAGGTCCCGCATTCTTAAAGTAATACATGTCCTTCTCTGATGAAGCTGGGCGGGGTGGGCTTCTGGGCTCTGCAGTGTAACCAGCCCTGATAAAGACAGACCCTCTCGGAGCTGGTGGCATGAGGGAATCCGATACTCAGTGTGGTGAAGGCCACCGGGAAGGTGCAGCTGGTTCCAGGGAGGGAAAGACTGTCTCTGGCCGGTGGCTCAGGGGGTGGGTTGGTCGGAGGGGCGGGGCCTGGAGGGGGTGGGGCCTGGCTGCCAGGAGATGCGGGAGACCATTCTGAAGGAGACCATGGAGCAAGGCGGGAGGCAGCGGACCAGGGGCCTGCGTGCGAGACTGCAGACAGCGCGCTGAGCCACTGGGTGGGACACCGTGGAGGACGATGCCCTGTCATTCGATCCACAGCAAGTGGCCTGGGGGTTTCAGCGACGCTCCTGAACCCCCCTCCCCCAACACACCCATGAAAAGCAAAGAACCGGAGCTATGCTTCGAGTCCAGCAATTTCATTTTTGATCCAGTTCTCCTTTGCAAAACTTAGGCAGAGTCCTTTTATGCTTCTTTGCCTTTCTTCCCAGCCCGTCTGAACTTCCGTCACACCGAAACCCCCAAGGGCCTGGCTACCTAGCGTCTCAGCCACTTTGACGCTTCGCCCCAATCACCGACTTAGAACTGAAGGCGCTCAAGTTTTCTTCACACAGCCTCTCCGGAATATTCCATGGGGGGCCCGGGAAGTGTCTCCGTGCCTCTGAAATTAGCTGTGCGGCAGACGCGGGGTGAAGCCCCAGGCTGTCACGGACAGGCGTTCTTAGCTACTGAAGACCCACCCCCAGCCCCCTACCCCTGCAGAACCTCCTGGCTGCGCCTACCCAGGCGCAGACTTATCACAGCTCTGCACTGGACCAGCCACGGACTGACTCAGCCCCTCCCTCCCTGCTCTGTGGTCACAGCATTCAAAAAAGGGGATGATCATGTCCTGACTCTCCACAATGCGCTCCCTCAACGGCTGTTACCCTGTGCACAGAAGCCAAACCCCAGCAGGCCCTGGGGCTGAGCGGCCCAGGGGCTTGCGGGGGGAGTTTCCTGGTGCCTGACAACCGACCAGGCACATCCTCAGCTTCCTAAGTTCTGCGATTTGAACAGGAGATGATAATACTTACTCGGTGTGTTCGTTTCTTGTTGGCGCTGTAACCAGTGGCCACAAAGTTAACACGAGTTTTTTCTCTTCCACTTCCGGAGGTCAGAACTCAGCAGCGGGTCCTGAAATCAAGGTGTGTGCAGGGCTGCTTTCTTGCTGGAAGTTCCAGGGAGAATCTGTGACTTTGACTTTTCCGGCTTCCACAGGCGCCCACGTTTCGTGGCGTACAGGTCCCTCCTCCATCCTCAGAAGCTTCACTCTAGCTTCTGCTCTGGAGTGAACCCACCCCCTCCCGCCGTGGACCTTCTTGCCTCTCTCTTGTAAAGGCCGTGGTGCTAGATGCAGCCCACCTGGACAATCCCGGGTAATCGCATCTCCAGTTTCTTAATCAGAGGGCAGGAACCCCTCTGCCAGCTGGGGCCAATAGACCCAGTTCTGGGGATTGGGGAAAGCACATCTTTGGGGAGGGGGCGGGGGGGGGCATTGCTTTGTTTGCCACACATGGCAAAAAGTGTTCTTTTTTAACAAATACATTTTGAAACTGTTGGGTTAAAAAATGTTAGTTTGTTTTTTAAGTTGCAGAACTTTTTGGAGGTTTTAATATGTCAATGTATTTTATAGAATTCAAGAAAGAACTTTATTTAGTATGCAGCATGTCCCGAACCTGTCTGACCAGAGATTCCCACCCTCTGACCTTTTCCCCGGCAAAGCATTTCAGGGTAAAGTGGAAACAGTCTCCGGGAACACACTGGGGCCTCCCCCCCCCCCGGAAAGACCGGGTCCTGAGAGGAGGTTCACCTCTGACCACGGTCTGGGGCGTGGATTGTGCGCGAGAGTCTCGGCTCCCGCAGTCCCTGCGGGCCACCACACGCTGCTGCGTGGATACCTGAACCCTGGGGCAGCGGACCCCTGCTTCAGGATCTGAGAGACCACCTGGGAGCGGTCTGACTGGGGTCAGGTCGACGTGAACGTCACCCTCAAAGCAGACGGGAGTTCCGTCCTTTTTTCTTCCTTCGTCTGTCCGTTTGACCTCACACCTACCTCCTCCCGCCCACCTCGACCAGCTCCAGTCCCCTGCCCAGCCCTCCCGGCCCATGCCACCCATAACTCGGCTAGAATCACAGACAGCTGTCTCCCCAAAATATCCCGGGCAATCTCCCTCAACTATGTATATTTCAGGAAGGTCACACAAAGCAGGACGATAGGCAGGGGGGTGGAGCCGGGACACTCACTCTGAGTCACCCGGCCAGCGCTGCCTGAATGTTTCAGGGCTGGGGGTGGGCAGCCAGGCGGGGTGGGCAGTGCTTACGCTCACTCACGCCAGGAGGCACCTCCACAGGCCTGGCGGCAGAGTGTGCCTCGGGGCACCCCACTGAACCCCTCTCTGGACGAAGCGCCATCCCTACCCTGCTCCTGTGTGTTTTAAACGCCAGGAAACACCCTTCCCGGAGCTGCCCTACTGTCCTCTTCCTCCCGCACCCAGCCCTGCCCTGGTCTGTGCAGACAGAGCCCGGGACCAGGAGTGAGGCCGGCTGCACGGTCAGGTGCTCTTGGGCCACTTTATCGCCAGTGAAGGAGGCAGGTTGGGGAGCAGTCCCCCAAAGGACCACGTACATTAACGAGCCCTCAGGGAAAACCTCTCACGGATCTTCTGAGCTCACAATCAGTAGGCTGTGTTACGAGCATCGAGTGTGTTAGCTAGCGTCCATAAAATAAAATTAGCGCTGAGGGCAGGCTCTCCGGGGCCCCCAGGCCCTTGCCTGCTGGCAGCTTCTCCCCAGGTGCTGGGCTCTCCTGGGCCCCACCCTCTGTGGCTGGCCCTGGGGCCTGGGCTGCAGGCCAGGCTCCCTCTGCTCCTCTCTGCTCATTGGACAGCAGTGTGGACAGTGCGGTAGATACCAGGCAGCTCGCTTGAGCCTGCGGGGCCGGAGCAGTGTTGGTGACCGTCCAAACCCTCAGGGGCCTGACAGCTGAGGGCAGCTGGGAGGCTGAGGGGGTGGGGGGACGGGAGGAGCCCCAGGAGGAGGAGCAGGAGGAGGAGGAGGAGGACCGTGTGCGGCTCCGGAGAAGGGGCATGCTGGTGCCGAGTTCAAATCAGAAGAAGCAGATTCTGAAAATGTTTCCTCTTGCGTAATCTTAACTGGAATATAAGCATTTCAGGGGGTTTCTGCAGTGGAAGGGTACCCTTTGTTTATTGCTGTTTTCTCCGTGTGCCCAGGAAGAGAAACTTGGGAGGGACAGACACGCTGGGGTGTTGCTCTTTGTTTCGGGCCCCCGCTCCCTCGAGCTCAGGCAGCCTCATGACATCAGCCCTTATTTTTAGGGATGTTTTGATGGGATATGTTTAACAGGTTGCTGAGACCCAAGCATGCCGACGGTGCTGCCAAGGGACACTCAGCTGATTCCTGGTGGCTTCTCTCTCTCCTGGGGGCTGGGACCATCAGGACTCCTGGGGGATGGGGAGCGGTGGGTGAGCTGGCAGGCTGACGCAGGGGGCCCCACGGGTCTGCTGGTGCCAGTCCCCTCTGCCCTCGCAGGTGGCCGTGGCTTCGCTGACCCGCCCTGGCCGCGCGTACCTGCATTATTGGGGGGGTGCCCTGTAGGCTGCTGGCCACGCTGGCACATTAAGAAAAGTCCTGGCAAAGGCACGAAGGGTGACTGAGCTGCCCAGATCTCAGTTCTTCAGGTTGTCCAAATGTCTCCGTCCCTTTGAGGCACAAGTGGCTGGATGTTAATACAGTGGTATCACACAGAGCCCTATAATTGGACACCCCAGGGGGAGTGATCTTGGATAAGCCTGTGGCCCCATTAACGGTCAAGGGCAGGGGACAGACGAGATGGTCCTTTTTAGAAAGAACATCAATGAAGCAGCAAAACCACACACATACACACCCTGAAACACCCCGGGCTGTGGCAGCCGTGGGGGGAACCAATAGGATCACTTCACCCTCCTTAGGAAGCCTGGCTCCTTCATGCTGGCCCAGGCCTCGCTCTTCCTGAGCTCCCCGACAGAGACCAGATTCAGGGGGGGTGTGAGACATTTGTCCCCCCTCTGGTCCTCCTGTGGGTCGCCACTCCCTGAGCTGGAGCAGGGAGGCTTGGTCTGATCTGCATTGCAGTCTGAGCCTCTCCTTGCCACTCCGGCTCTCCCCTCACCCTTTGCAGGCCTGATCCCCCAACACGTCTCCCACCCCATCCTCTGCACCAGCAGCTGCTTCCCGGAGGACCTGACAGCACAGGGCACAGGGGGAGGGGACCTGGAAGCTGTAGCTGACCGGTTATCTCCCAGCCCAGGTGCACTGCAGATAGACAAGGAGAACTGCATTCTTTATGGGATCCTGGCCTGGCCTTGGGGTGGGGGTGGGCCGCCAAGACTGCCAGAGTGGGGCAGGCAAAAGGGATGCGGCTGACATCCTACAGAAGTGGGTCAGGCAAGGGGGAGTGAGCCCCAAGCCAATGGCTGCTTGTGAGCTAATGTCAACGCAGAGCAGTGTGTGCCCCTTCCTGTCCCCAAACTCTGAGCTCAAGTCAGGGCCAGAGCAGGCACAGGGTCCTGTTTTCCATCTGGGTTTGGGGAGGGGAGTTCACAGTTGCAGTTGCTGAATTTGCTCCACCCTGGAGGGGGGGCCTAGAGGGGGCCAAGTGTGCCCCCCTGCTGCTCTGGAGGCAGGGCCCCTGGGGGCTGGGGTGGGTGGCAGGTCTAGGAGACTGCACAGAGAGTCGAATGCCAAGGTACAGGTTTATTTTTAGTTATCTGATGTTTCGTTCCTTGTCGGATAAATGGCATGTGATCAATAAGGAAAAGTAAAGAATCTCCTGTATGCAGCAAACAGGGTATTTCCATTTGTACCTGGGAGGCTCCTGTGCAAGTGTCATGTACACCGTCCACATGTGTCCCAACACGTGGTCAGGAATTGCGTGTCCTTAGAGGTGTGCCAGGGGAGCTGGTCCTGAAGGGCATGTTGGGGGGTTTCCTTTCTGAAAGTGATCCACCGAGGGTAGCACCCAGACTTGTTTGTTAACCAACGGCTCTTCCAGTTTGGATTTGAATTTTAATGCAGCATAATTTTAAAAACAGGATATACGTGTAATTTTAGAAGAGATGGCTGACTCCAAAATATCTCAGATACTACATCCTCCGACTATAAATACTTTCCAAATAGCGTACTTGTGAGCTATCCCAGCTTTCCCTCTAACCACCAGCCTTTCGTGCCAAGAGCCAGAACCAGCAGGCTTGCATTTTAACCCTGAGCAGGGGGCAGAGGTCAAAGAACAAAGCAGCTTTCAGGCTGGCCGCAGCCCTGGCTGCCTCCTCCCCTCCTATAGGTAGGTGAGGGGAAGTGGCCCCTCCTCCCGGAAGGAGCTCGGCCCCTTGGTTTTTTAAGAGAGGGTCTCCATCGTTCTCATTCCTGCTCCTCTTGTAGAAGCCAGAGGAGGGTGGATGTGTGGGTCAGATGAGCGACAGGGTCGAAGGCAGCTCAGTTCAGAAGTGGGGGAGGTTTGTCCGTCCCTCCAGGTCCACACAAGGGATGGCTGATGCATCTCATTTCTGTGTCAACCCTTCAGTGCAGGTGCAGCCGGGGCGCCTGTCTGCGGGGGTGGGTTTCAAGGATGCCCCTAGGCTGACAGGAATGGGCCACCTCGAACCCTCCACTAACCTGGGGATGCTGGGCGGTGCTGTGGGGAGCCCCTGCTTCCTCCCAGCCACTCTGTGGTCCTCGGGAGCCTGTGCATTTGCGGACCTCAGGTGTGGTCACCCTGACGACACGCCCCTCCCTCAAACAGAGGGCTGCACCAGCACCCAGAGGGGCATCGGGAGAGGGTACGTCTGGGTTCCAGCACAGGAGTGGGCTTCGGGGACAGTGGACCAAGCAAGTGCCTCGTCAGATGACTTCAAGGGTCCCTGAGTCCTCCCCTGTCATTCCTCCCTCATGGATGCACACAGTGCCATGGCGGTGCTCCAACCACGGAGCACTGTGAGCTTGGTCTTCCCTCCTGCTGTGGGTTTCGAAGGGGGCAGGGCTGTGGCAATGGGGAGGGACGGGTCTAGTGAGACTGGGCAGGAGGGGCAGCATGGGAGGATCGGGAAGGGGGCCACAGACAAGCTGGGCTGTGTTAGGGGTTCATCTGCGTCCCCCCAAACGAAATGTTAAAGTCCTGACCACCAGCCCCTGGGAGCGGGACCTTCCTTGGCAGCAGGTGTCTGCAGATGCGGCACACTGAGTGGCCCTGATCCACTGTGACCGGGATCCTTGTGAGAAGGGAAGGACGCCGGGAGGTGGCCACGTGACCTTGCAGGCAGAGACCAGAGGGATGTGGCCACAAGCCTGGGAATGCCCGAGGCCTCTGGAAGCTGGAGGAGGCAAGAGAAGACCTTGCTCTCCAGGCTGTGGGAGGGCTCGCCTCGATCTCAGGCCCCCGCCTCCAGAACTGGGAGAGACTTAGGTTTTTGTGTTGTTTGTGGTCCTGGGTCAGGGCGGCCCTCAGAAACGGATACAACCTGTTCAACTGCTCTTGAAAACAGACTCAACATCATGATAAACCCAGCAATGACCCTTATCGTAGATTGGAGGCGCGGGGGATCTTATAGCTACAGTAGAAACTATGGGCCCAAAAAGAAAACATTCGAACAAGGCCTGCGGTGGGGTTGGCCCGTGCCAGCCTCACCTGCGGGCCCGGGTAGGCAGACAAAGTGAAAGGCCTTGGAGCTCGAGCCCCAAGTGCGCCATAGAGAGTTACAGCGGAAACAACCGCGGTGGACGGCCATGGAGGTGCGGGGGGCAATAAAAGGGGTGGGGGAGGGTGGGAGAGGAGGCGTGAGTGCCGGCCCGTGCCAGGGCTCCGGAGTAGCGGGGCGTCGGGGAGGACAGGCAGGCTCCCTCCCGTGCGGGTTCCGGGAAGTTCCAGAAGAAAGTAAAGCTTGCCTGCTGCGTGCTGGGCTCTGGGGGCTGCAGAGGCAGCACCGTGGGCTGAGCGGGACCCGGGACGCGGCAGTGCCCTCTGTCACCTCCCCGGGCAGAGGAGAGAATGAGCCACCTGTCAGGAATCTCATGTCTGGGTTTAGGACAATTGCAGGAACTGATTCTCTGATAAGCACCCCCGTCTCCAGAATGGCTCGGAATGACAAAGCAGTGGCGGCGGCAGCACACAGGGACATCAAAGGGTCTGTATCCCAAAGAGACAGCCGCGGTGGCTCAGGAATCCTGCTGTCACCTTGGAGATGTGGCCAGGGCTGTGGTTCTCATACGCAGGGGTTGGTGGAGCCGCCAGCCTGGGGGCCGCAGAAGAAAGCTGAAGTGAGGCCCAGCTGGCCCGGGACTGGGCAGCTCACCAGGACGCTGCTGTGCCAGGGACTGGGGGCTGTTTGGGGTTACGGTAGGATGGTTCCAAAGGCTCCGGGTTTGTGTCTGAACTTGACCAGAGGTAAGCGGCAGACACGACATGGGAGCCAAGGAGGGGTTTGTGGACTGATCGTCTCAATGCGGGGGATGACAGGGGCTGTGCCCCCCCCACCGCACCCAGAGCACAGTGTCACCCCCAACCTCGAAGGCCCGGCTGGCGAGTCCGGCTCGGTGGGCAGCGGTGACGGAGCAAGACGGTAAGGGCCCGCCTCCGTCCTCACAGCGCAGGCACTTGTCTTGAGCGAAGCCCAGCTGGCGAAAGCCTCGTTTTCCCTCTTGCACCTGGGCAATGAGAGAGCTCGTGCCAATTGTCAGATGAAGAGGGATGGGCTTCTGTGACGAAAAAAAAAATCCTCTGAATCAAATGTGTGTGTGTGACAGAAAGATCTCCACATCCAGAGACGGCCTTCTTCAAGCGAGGCCTGGGATGCCAAAATCCCTCTCCAAAATAACAGTGGGGACAGCCACTGGGGCTGACGTGGAGTGTAACCCACAAATGTGGACGTAGCGGTCACCATGGTTACGGATCAACCAAAAATGGGAAGCAATATGGACACCTACAAAACTGCATGGGATTAAAAACCTCGGTGTCACCAAACCCAGGTAACCAGAAGGCGCTGCGTCGGAAAGCAGCTGCGCACCCGGGGGCGGTCGCTGGGCCGGAGGCACCGTGGGCAGTCGGGGCTGACGCCGCCTGGGCCTGTGGCGCTGGCCAGCATGGGCAAGCGGTGGAGCCTCGACCGCATTTTCAAGTGAACGTGGGGATTTTCTCCAGCGTCAACCAGGGCGAACGCTGCCTAGGGGGCGGTTGTAATGACATTAGTACAGGGCTTGGCACAACGACAGCAGCGGGGAACAGTGATGGTGTGGTCACAGTCCGTGCACGTGTAACAGGTGACACAGATTCAACGTGAAGCGTGCACAAATTTCCAGGCCTAAGAGAAGCCCTAAGCCACGGTCGGGTTCACAGTTTACAGGAGTGGAGATAAAAGCCAACAGATGAATTCAGTGAATATTAGACGGGGGAAAATAAAACTCTTCTTTATTCACCAGACTCACCAAAAATGAAGTACGAAGTAACGCGAACACCAAACGTCACCATAACCACAGAGGTGCTGGCCCAGCCACAGTCTATTAGGGACACGCGGGGACCCCTGACGGCAGTGCCGGTGTGATTGTTTCGGAAGGAACCGTGATAGTCGACTCCAACTCCACCATCGCTTCACTGTGACTCTGTTCCTGAGAATGGAATCATTCGGATTAAGAGAAAGCTATCCTGCCCTGGCCGGGCCCGCGCAGTGGGTTCCGGGGCCGCCCGACACGCCAAGGCTGCGGGTGCGGTCTCGGGCCGGCGCAGGTACGAGGGTCCGCCAGTGGGTACACGAGTAAGTGGAGCAACGTACTGATGCTTTCTTTCTCTCTCAAATCAATAAGCAAAAAAGTTAAAGAACGAAAAGCAATACTTACGCTGGTGCATCTAGGTAGGATAGGGAGTGCTTCCAAAGTCCAGTAATAGGGCGATGGTCACTTTGGTCACTTTGTAGAATGCTAACTCTATTACGTACTGCACAGTGATTAAAAATGACAGAGTGCATGCACAATGGAGTATATATGGAATAATGTCAAGTGGGATACAATATATTCAAGTAATTAATTGTCAATATTTAAAACATTACAAAATATATGGGGAGAGATGAAAGGAAGCTATAAGAAAATGCAATTTATTTTATATTGGTAAGGGGGTTGGGATATAATTATCTTTGGTTGTTTTATTAAAAATATATTACAATGCACATAACTAACTATCTTCATTTCTCCATATTACCTGTTATGAATCTATAACTCCTCGAGATTTATTTTTTTGATGCCTTGTATCAGGGTATAAAACTCCAAATCGGGGATTCGGCGAAGATGCAAACGAGCCCCGAACTCTTTGGGGTGTCTCCTGAGTTGGTTTGGAAATACCGCCGGGGCGCCTGCGCCTGTCTCCTAATGAAAACGTGTTCCTCCCGATTTGCGCTTGGCTCCCTAACACTTTCATGTTATTGTAGGAACTCCTGCTTTTTAATCAGCTACATCATTCTCCAATATGCCTCCAAACAGCTTCAAAAGTCGCCGGATTTTCCATCAGAGGACAGTTTGATTAGGGAAGTACCAACCAGCCGCAGGAATACCGTCCGGGACAGAACTGGCCAAGCAGAAGTGGTGGTGTGGGCGGAGCCCTCTGAGCTTTGAGAAGGATGAGAGCACCTTCTCGGAGCCCCAGGGCCCACCCCCCACGTGCCAGGAGGAGGAGAAGCTGTCTCTGGGCTCCAGCTACACGGACCCGGCCTGGAAGCTTTGTTCTCAGGATTCACACTGTCATCAAAGGACGCGGCACAAACACAGCCGAGACCGGCTTAGCTGGGACCACAGCTGCAAACAAGCTCTTCAGCCCTGGGAAACCTCGGGCTTCTTCTGGGCCCAGAATGCCTGCCGGCCACACCTCCGCCTGCCTCTGCGCTCCCCAAATCCTACCCATTCCACCGGCTGCGTTTCTCCGCTTCTTCCCGATGGGTGGCCTGCCCCCTACCTTCGTTCCTGGCCGTTGGGGGCTGGCCCAAAGTTTCTGCTTTCACACTTGCTATGGGAATCTTCATAGGGTCAGCGTCCATGGGACTGACAGGCACCTGGGTGTCCCCTCCTAACCGAAGGTAGAGTGGTGTCCTACCCACAGTGTGGACACGGTGGCCCTCGGGGTTCTTAAACATGTGGTCCCTGGAGAGACTTCCGGGGCATCTGTGAAGGCCTTGAGTCCCAGGCAGGCTATGTGTGTGGCCTCCCACAGGGATCCTCGGCTTCTGTGGTCACAACAGACCCCTGGGGTTGGAGCCCGTCCGGAGGCCTCCTTCCCCTGGGAGGTAATTGGTTTAGACTTCTGTCACCTTCCAGACCAAGGGGGTCTGAGGAGAAGCTGGCCTGTGTGTCGCGTGGGACGAGTGCCCTCGCCAGTGGGGGAGACCGAGGCAGTAGGCCTCTCCGCGGCCCGTGCCGAGAGGCAGAGGCAGGGAGGGACGTGGGGAAGCGCCTGTGGCCTTCCAGGCGGGGCGAGCACTGCCTCCTCTGGCTGATGGACTTGACTCTGAGCATGAGATGTGACGCCATTCAGGGCCTGTGTCTTAAGGCACGTTTAACGGCATTTTTCTACTTGATTCTTGTAGCTGAGTCGTGGAATGTAAGTGTGGCCGTGAAGAGCCTTCGTTAGATGATCGAGTGCCCCCAAGCCCCCCACCCCCCAAGGCGAAGGATCTCTGCAGAAAGTTTTCAGCAGATACTGACTGATCAATTGATTGATACACTGAAGCATGAAGAAACCCTGGACGTGCCGCCACGTCGTCCGGGAACCACGGGAATTTGCCGAGCGTGTTTACAGGGCGTGGCTGACCGGAGTTTGTCGTTCCCACGCTCAAGGCCACTGCTCAGCGCTGCCAGGTGGGGGAGAGAGAACCAGAGGGGCCTCGGTGGCAGAGAGAGTGGGGGTCTTCGGGCGCTGCACTGAGAGGCAGGCCTGGGAGCCGGCCCAGGGGGCTTGGGCGCTGCTGCGCTGGTGGGCACACCCGGGGAGAGTCCTCCTCAGGGCGGCAGGACCGCAGGACGGGGAGACTTCAGCTTACAGGCCAGTTCTGACCGACCGGTGGCGTGGGGAGGGACTCAGAAGCTCTGTGTAACTCAGCTTGGCTTCTCCTTAAGTCCGCTGCGAACACAAAGGAAGGGAGTCAGCACATTTGATCTGGTCACTTGTCCTCCATAGGTCAGGCCGGTTCCTGCTTTGTGGGCTTGTTCAGTCCCAAGCAGAGACTGTCACGAGTGGCCTCACCACTTGAAAGGCCGACTTCCTCAGCTGTCCTTCTCTGCTGGAAAACCACCTGGTCTGAGCCGTGTGTCCTCCAGGAGTCAGGGAACACGCTGCTCCGAAGTCACCTCCGTGGAAACCAGGGGAGTGGCCGCCGGTTCGCCAGCCAGTCTCCGTAAACCTGTCCCCACCTACGCCCAGGCAGCCTCTTCCTCAGATGGCGGTGCGCAGACTTGACAGGCCCCTAGTTTCAGAGCCAGGGGAAGGGCGAGACCCTCTGTCCATGGCATCCTTCCGAGGTCACCTCCAGGAGCCACGTGACAGGGGCTTTCCCCCAGTGCATGACCCCTCTCTCGTGAGGCCACCGGTAAGTGTCTCAGGGCCGAGTCAGCGGATGCAGGTCGAAGGGACGCCCCCCTGCTATTGTCACGGTCGATGGCTGTGGTTAGGGTGCATCTGCCTCAGCTGCACCCAGCCGGGCAGTGCTCTCTGCTCCCCTGGGTGCCCATCAGAGGGCAGAGGGATGCAAGGTTGACCGCATCCGCTTGGAAGGGCACAGAGAGCCTGGGGACACAGGCCTGGACTCAGCAGGGTTGGCGGGAGGCTCTGCCTGGCCACTGGGGAGAGGCGAGGACAGGGTGTTCCAGGTGAGAGCAATGGCAAGGACCTGGGCCTGGGCCTGGACGTGGGCCCGCTTGGATCCAGGGGCCAGAGGGCCCCTTCATCTGGCCAGAGTATGTCTTCTACCCTGCATGGTGGGGGCGGGGGGCGGCGGGGTGAGACCCAGGGAAGGCTTTGGAGTGGGATCGTAGGGATGGGGTCGGGGCAGAGGCAGAGACAACCATCTGGAGGGTGCAGGGCTTGGGCTCACGGGCTGGGTCCTCAAGGAGAGTGTCTGAGAGGCTGCTGCTGAGGCCCCTCCCCTTCCTCCTTCCCCCCTTCCTGCCCTCTCCTCCCTCTCCCTCCCCAGATCCCCATATACTTCCCCTTCCTACCAGCACCCTTACTTACCTTTTCTGCCCTCTTCCCTTCCCCTTGGGTACTGGACAGGACCGGCGTCCCTGTGCCTGTGATCTGCACTGTCCTCCTTCCCCTGGCATCCCCCTGAGAGGCGGGTGCTCCCTCGGGTGCCCTGGATCTAGGTGCTGGGGGGTGGGGTTGTACCTGATGGACTTGCCTGAAGCGAAGCAGATGGCGTGCTCGGCTCCTGGAGGTGGCCGAAGAACACGACCTTCCTCCCGGCCTTTCTTGGGGGAAAGGAAGTCTTTGGACATTTGTAGCAACTGAGCAAATCTTGTCCCTTTGATAAGCAGGGTTCTGTTTCGCTCCTGGTGTGGAGAAAGCCCCACACTTCCTCTGATTGTCTCAGTTTATTGAATTTCAGTGTGTGAGACATGATAACCTCATTCCCGGGCAGCGTGGGGAGGAAGCGGCAGCCGGCCTGGCTTCCAGGGCAGGGTGCGGGGAGCAGGCCGAGGTTATTCTGGGAAGTTATTTAGATCCACTGGGCCCGTCAGCTCAGGTTTCTGGGCGAAGCCTCGGGGCCGGGGCCTGGAAAGATGAGGCATTTTATTACAATAACAGACTCAGGGAGGCAGGCCCTGGAGCCACATGGGCAGGGAAACTTGTCTCTCCCTGGTCCCCTGGGTGCTGGGACCTGGTGGGAGAAGAGGGGGCTGGAGGGCAGCTGCTGGTTGATCCCCAGAGGCTAGACCTTCCTCTGCAGCCCTGGGGGGGGGGTGGAGTGACTCACTGGAGTGACTCAGGAGATCAATGGGCGGCAGAGCGAGGGAGGCAGCTTTCGGCTCAATGGGAGGAAGAATGTTCTCGAAATTAAAGCTGTTTACAAAATGGAAGCTACTGCCCTGGGAGAAAGAACCTCCTGACGCCCTGGGTGGGGGGGCTCACACCCTGTGTGTTAGGCACCCCCCCCAACCCAGGCCCCTCCTTGTGGAATTTTAATTTTTAAATTTAAGTAAGTTCTTATTTATTACAGATGTTGTATTTCTTGGTAAGGCTGCAGCAAAAAGTGTGACAGGGTGGGGGCCTTTGCAATCTACTGTCTCCCAGTTCCGGGGGCTGGAAGTTCAAGGTCAAGGTGTTGCCAGGGCTGGCTGCTGCTGGGGGCGGCGAGGGCGGATCCATTCCATACCACGCACCGCCGGCTTCTGGTGTGCCCCAGCCGCTGCCTTCCTGGTCACATGGCGTTCTCCGTGTGTGTGTGTGTGTCTCCGTGTCCAGATGTCCCCTCTTAGAGGAACTGGTGACGCTGGCCTGGGGCCCACCCTGACTTACTTTCTTACATTGGCAGTGACCCTAGTTCTCCAAACGGCCGAGTCCTCAGTCACTGAGGGTTAGGACTTTGATTCTGAATTGGGGGGGGGCGCCACGGTGCAACCCCTAGTAGATGAGGTACATCCGCACTGTAGCAGTTTAGAAAATGGAGACAAGCAAAAGAGAAAGAAGTAGCGTTGACGTTTCTACGTGCGCCGAGGTCACTGCTGTGAGTACCTCCGAGCGTTTCCTGAACAAAACCTTAGACAGGCAAACTGTTGCCCTGTTTCCTGCTTGCTTCACTAGGAGGACCCTTTCCATTTCGCTGACTTTCTTCTCGCCTCGTACCCCGCCTACGTCCAACTGAGCGCTCTTCACGGGAGGTTTGCTCACGCCAATAACCCATCCACAGCGATTCATTTCAGCTCATGATGTGCCTTAGTTCTCTGTCACCCATCACCGTCCCTGCATGACCTTGACTTACCAACGTCTGTCACATGCATGACACCCCCTGTTGCTTCTTTGTGAGGTTGTTTAGCTCTGTTCCCTGCGCTGCCTGGAAACTGGGGGCCCCGGTGTCTGCCGCCCCACGGGCCGCGGTAAACGGGTTGGGGTGGAAAGCCTGCCCTTCCGAGCGCCCCCCGCCAGAAGACTGGAGACGCGTGGTTGACCCCTGGCAGGCCTTGCCGGGTCTGGGGTGGCGCCTGGGGGTTCCTGCTTCAAATGAAGTAGCACCTGATGACCTTGAATGCTCCGTGCACCCCTGAGGATTTTAAATCTTGAGAGTTTCTGGAGGCTGAGACGGGAATCGTCCCATCTGGTGGCAGCTGCCCCTGGGGAAGCATGTGCCAGGGTCTCCTGAGCCACCCTCACCGCGGCCCTTTGGGGACCACACGGATCCTGAGACTCCGGGCTCTGAGAAGCCCTGCCCTCCATTGCGGCACTGCGCCCCCTGGCGTGCGGTGGTGCGACGGGGCGTGTGGCCTCGGCGGACTAGTCTTCCTCCCAGACCGCTTTCAGGAGGGGCCTCGCTCACGTCTGTCTCCCCAGCTTTCCACGGTTGTTTCCTTCGGAGGAACCCTATACAGTGAAACTCATAAATTTTAGGTGCCTTGGGCAATTTTTTTGGACAAATGCACACGCCTGTGTAACCTACATCTCTATCCAAGACACCCGCAAAGTGCCCCCACGCCCCCGCCCACTCACCCGCCCGCCCGGAGGAAACCGCCGCCCTTGATCCTGCTGTTCGGGAACTGCGCGTGCGGAATCATCACAGCACGTTCTCTCCGAGTGGGCGGGGTCTCCGTTCCAGCAGTGGGGGCGCGGGCCGGTCGCCCCCCACCTTTCCCGAGGAGGGGCACGCGCAGTGTGTGCACACGTGCGGTTTGTTTATCCCCGCAGCCCCGCTGACGGACACGTGGGCGGGCTGCCCCGGGTTCCCCGCTGCGCAGCGCAGCGCTTGTGGGCCGGCGCTTTGCTTCTCTCGGGTGAACGTCCAGGAGGGAACTTGGTGGCTTGTGGCTGAAGAGGCGGTAGCATCTTACTCCCCACCCCCACAGCCAGCTCAGCCACGGGCCCCGGTTCTGGTATTGCCGCCTTTTCAGTTTTGTCACCCTGGTGGGCGTGTCGTGGTGATTCAGTGTGGCTCTTCTTGACCCACGACTAAGAGGACTTCTTTCTTTCTTCTGTCGGCCATTTGTATATGTTCTTTGAGACCGTAAATTAAAAATTAATTTGTATTGCTCTTCTTGATAACTGGTGTTGAACTTACTCAGACAGGCAACACAGGGATCGAACTTCTTGCGCCTCCTTCAGCGGAGACTACCCGACATCTGCGGGTGGGACGTGATCTTTGATACGCAGCGAAGCTGTGTGTTTGCACCTCGTGATTAGGGGCTGGAGGTTGGTGGGCCAGGAGTGACGCTGTGTGTGGTGTTCCTGCAGAGGGTCCTGATGCTCGCGGGCGGGCAGGGGTGGAGGTGGGGTGGGGGCGGACAACACGGCTGTGCCCTACAGCTCACCCTCGGGGTTGGAGGATGGAGGCAGGCCCCCGGGAGCGTGTCCTGGGCACTGCTTTCGTGTAGAGCAAGTCTCGTTCTCCAGACCCAGAGGGGCCTGTGTGCCCTGCTGCCGGGCAGGCTGTCCTTGGGCTGACTCAGAGGGTCTGGGGGAGGGCAGTTCAGCCACAGGCGCACCCCACCTCACGCACCCTCTTTCCCTGGGTGCTCGGACCCACTCCCGTTCCTGTGCCCCCTTCACCTATGGTGACCAATCATTTCACTGTGGACCTCGAAGCCCTGAAGGAAGGTCACTAGGGGCCCTGAGAAGGGGACACAGGGACGTGCACATAGGACAAGGGGAGGAAAACTTGCTGGACATGGTGGGGTGGGCAGCTGCCGCCGCCCTGCTCCTCCTGCCTCCAAGTCCCGTGCTCCTTGGGGGTCGAGAGACAAGTGAGCCCGACGGCCCTCCACCCTCTGGAGAGTCTGCGTTCCCTCCGAGTGCAGCTTCAAGACCCGTCTGGCAGAAACCAGGGCACCAGTGGACGAGTGGACATCACGAGAACATGCGTGTGCAATGCGAAGGGGTATGTGGCGACAGGTCTTGTCGTATGTGGTGGGGACCCGCGGCTTAGAAATATGCCCCTCTTCCCAGGTGGTTCTCATTTGTGACGGGACCAAACTATTGTCCTTATTCCTTTAGAATCAGGTGCCCTCAGCTCACCTGACCTGGGCCTGAACCTGTACCCTGTCTTTTAGATTTATGAGAGAAAAGCAGTTGGAAAACTCAGGGACAAGGAGGAGGAAGAAGGAGGGCCCCTCGGGGTGATGGGCCACAGCCCCTGGGGTATGCTCACCGGCCACAAAGGATTAGAGGGAGGAGGAGGAGGAGGGCCGTGGAAACAGAGCACAGCTCCAGCGAGCACAAAGCGGCTTCTGTGTGTGACCGCCATGGCAAGTGTCCTCCCCACAGAGAGGACCATGAGAAAGCGTGTGAGCCCTGGCCCCTTTCAGCCTGGAGAAAGCAGCCATTGGCACCGGGGCCCGGGGCCCGGGAGGGCACAGGGCTGGCGCAGGAAGCTCTGGGCGTTGCCCCCCCTGGGGTGGCGGGTGCCCAGGCCCTGGCACAGCCTTGGACCAAGTCCCACTCCGTCCCCGGGAAAAGCTTTGGCCCCGTGAGGGAGGCAGGGACCCCGCGGGGACAGGCCCCCTCCCCTGCAGAGTGGCCCAGATTGCTGCGACTTTATTTTACCCCCTCCCAAGGCCCACGGAGCAATGTGCTGTGTGGTCACGAGCCTGTTGCCTCTGGTCAGGACCCCAGAGTCTGATACTCGGAAGGAACTTGGAGATCAAGCCCCTCGGGCCTCACCGTGCAGAAGGGGAAACTGAGGCCCGGAGCGCTGCAGCTCCCTGGTGGCAGAGCCCAGTCTGGGAGCAGCCTCCTGAGCTCCAGCTCGGGCCAGGCCCTGAGTGACCAGAAGGGGGAAGGACGCTGGGGTGGGAAGCTCCTGACCTGGTTCGGGGCCCCGAGCGGTGGCCCCGGCAGGCATCCTCCAGAAGGATGGCTCTCCACCGTGTCACCAGCATCTGGGAGGGTTTGATGTCACCTCAAACGCTCGGGGGGGGGGGGGGGGGGGTGAGGAGGGACTTTGGAGGGTCTGTGGCCCAATGTCCTGCCCTGCGCAGAAGCCCCTGCTGGACAGTCTCTGACGATCATGGCCCTTTCCTGAAGCTTCCAGACCAGAAGGCATGTCTGGAGCTCCTGGCTTAAATACGCCGGGGCCGTGGTGCCCCCTGAACCTCCAGCTCTAGGGGCTTTGGGGGTTTCTGTTCTCCGGAGCCAGAGAGCCTGACCAGCTTCGCCAGCGTGGCTTCCTCAGACATGCTGGTGTCTGTGTGGCCAGAGGGACATGGGAATCCCTGGGGACCAGGCCCTCTGGGGTCCCTGTTACCAACTGGGTAACTCCGTACCTACAGGTTTTCTTCTGGGGGTGTCAACTTCCCCAGCGCCCCCACTACCTGGTGGCCCTGAGTGTCAGCAGTGACCTCGACCAAGCCCGTGGTGCCCAGTGACTCTCTAGGCCCCGCGTCCTGGTCTCTTCATGTCCTTGATGTCATTTCTGCCTGCTGTGGGCCTGCTCTGGGGCAGGGGCATTGAGAACGGCAGAGGGCACAGCCTCAGCCAGAGAGGCCAGAGATCACACTAGGCCCCGCCGGCTGGTGTTGGAGCAGTTCCGCTGTCTCCATCCGTAAGGGGAAGGCGCCGGGGTCCACACGGGCCCTGGCCCCGTGAACCCCCTGCCTCCTTCCCCACCTGAAGGTGCAGGTCAGTGTGTGTGTGGGGGTCTCACACCTGTACCCTCCACCTGTTTCTGCAGGAGGGAGCGTCCCATGCCCAGCCTGAGCCCCAGCCTGATTCCCCTCCTCCACCCCAAGGACACACCAGAGGGAGGAAGGGGATGAATTGTGTAGCTCGAAAGGGGAAATTGCAACTCTCATAAGATGCTGGAAATACGCAATTAACCTTGTCACTGCTTACACCTGGCTCCTTCTCACCCTGCTTTACGCCTGCTGTTCGTGGGCAGTTAAAATGCATTTGTCCAGCCACTGGCTAGGGAGCAGGTTTTAGAGACCAAGAGGGACTCGACGCCCCCCTGAGAAATGTGACGTGAGGATGTGGGAGACACAGAGGCAATGGGGGCGTGCCGTGTCTGTGGGTGAAGGGAGGCCACCCATCTCTGTGGGGTGAGCCGAGCTGAGCGGACATTTTCACTCATAAACTGCTGAGGAAGCATTTTCGTGCAACAGGACCTGTGTTCACTGTGGCTAAAAATAAACACTTGCAGGTATTCCGTAGTAACCCTGGAAATCGACTCACAGGTGTGAAACTTGGGGGAGAAAACGTAGTTTCACGCCTGGGTCTTTTTCAGCCGTAAGCAGACAGGCGTGGGCCAGTGATGAAGCATCCCCATGACGTGGAAGGGACACCGCGTCCCGGAGCTCGGACCCCATGCGTGCCGTTGTGAGCTGATCTGCTGCGCACCCCGAAATGAGTGAGTTTGGGATGTCCGTGCACAGGTTCATGTCCACATTATTCCGTATTTCTAACATATTTACAGTGAGACCTTCCAGATGTCTTCTATGAAAGTTCACGCCTTGGGCACAGTTTTAAGTGATTTTTCACAAAATATCTCCGGTACTTCTCCTGATGCCTTCTGACGTATTCTTTCCTCCCATGTTTCCTGTGGGGAAACTGAGGCTCAGTGGATGCATTAACAGGTCCCAATGTGGGTTGGAGCTGATGCTTTACCCCAGCCCTGGCCTGGACCCCAGCCCCCATCTGTCCCCCACGGCCAGCGGTCACCCCTCTCTGGACCATGTGTTATTTCTCAGATTGGCGTTAGATCTGTCCCTTTTCAAGCCAGTCTGGAACATCTGTGCAGGCACAGCTGCCCCCTCCCTGCCCTGTGGGGACCCCCAGGACATCACACAGGCCCCAGCACCTCGGCTGGTGTTCATGGCGCTGCGTGGAAAACTGGCGCAGCGTTCGATCCCAGTGAGAGCAGCGCCCGCAGCCCCCCACCCCGGCACAGAACCAGGCAAATCGCCCCGCTGAGGCCCACGATGGCACCCCCAGGGTGGGGCGGGCCTGGGGGCCCCTCTCGCTGCTGGAGAAGCGGGGCACTGGATGCAGTTTAACTGCTTTGCAGATTCTGAGTTGCTTTCCAGAGAAAGGCTTCCTTCCGTCGGGACTCGGGCCCGACCTGAGATGCTGGGGCCTTTGCTGCCTCAGGGACATCGTGAGACACGTAAGCGAGTCCCGAAAAGACTCAGTGTATTTCGTCCCCATAAAGCACTTTAATCCGTTTTATTATTTGGGTCATTTTTGTTGGGCTCTGAAGGAAGGCCAAAAAATCACTCCCGCTGGGAGCTGTTTCCTCCCCGCTCAGCAAACAAAGATCCCACCAAACGCACCAGCTGTGGGGCTCAGATGGCCACGGCCCAGAGCGCGTGGCTGGCGGGCTCCCTCCGGGCTGAACGCGCTCCTTCTCGCGGAGCGTTCCCCGGAGCTCGGCGCAGACCCCGCTCAGATGCCATCGTCCCCCCGCCCCCTCCACCTCCTGAATGCAGCCCACTGGAGGGTTATTAAAAATTTACCTTTCCATCAATACAGTTCTTTATGGGACATTTTTCTTGCTGCATTTTAATGTAGTGTTTACGGCCCCAGATGTGCGAGGGAGGAGACAAAAAGCCCATTGACAGCTCTGGCGCGAGAATGCTCCCATTGTCTGTTGGGCTGAACCGAGGGCCACACGGCCTTGCTGAATGAGGACATAGTTGGGGCTGCAGGCAGCTTGCACCGGCCCGGCCCGCGGGGACGTCGACCTGGGGCCGTGGACAAGTGTGAATTCAAGCCTCTTCCCGCGGGGAGAGCGAAGCGCGCTGTGTGCCAGGGCCCCGCAACTATGGTCGCTGGGGTTTTGGGCACTTCGCCGTGAAGACCCCTTTCTCCATGAATATAAATGGCTCGGTTTTTCGGTTTCATGCATGAAGATGACAACCACAGGGCCAAGTTGGAAAGGGTTCTTCAGAACAATGAGGCTTCTTGGCCTTTTATTTTTGCGGCGACACCTGCAGCAAAGATGATAGATGCTGACCATTGGCATTGTACTGACTGATTTAAACTGTGTTTTCTTAAGGCACGCCAACTCCGCATTCTCTGGGCGGAGGACGATTTAGTTACCCTCCCGCTGAGGGGGGCTGAAACGCCCCCGTTGTTCCCAAACGCTGCTTGAATGAAGTTCCCTGAAGAGGCTTGTCGTTCAGTGGGAAAAGCAAGAGTGGCCGGGCTTGAAAGCAGGGCCCACGGGGACCGCCACTCGGGGACCCCTGACTCTCTGCCTCACTGAGCCCCCTGAGGGGTTGAAATGCAGGGAACAGACCCTGGTTTGGGACAGCGGTCCCCGGCACCTCAGAGTACCCTGGGAAGCTTGTCCAGACACAGGGGCTGCACCCCCTGGGGTTTCTGGTTCAGCAGGTCCGAGCAGGGGCCTCCAAGCTCCCAGGTGACATGATGCAGCTGGGCTAGGGCCCTTCTAGGACCCCGAGCCAGGTCATGCTGGTGTGATCCTGTGGTCAGTGGTGTTGGGACATGTGGGCTCCTTCCGTTTAGCCTCCTTGAGAACGTGGATTTGATGCACACTGGGGGTGGTCTGTGCCCAGAGTGCCCCATGGGCACACCCCACGGATGGGCATTTGGAAGGGAGTGGCACGCTGGCCGGAGCCTCGCTGGCCTCATCGGTGCTGTCCTGGCAGTTCCCCGGGAGGGACCCAGTGACTCGTGGGTCACAGGTCACATGGAGGCCATTTGTCTGTCTTTGAACAGCCAGACGGGTGCACGTTTCCGGGAGCTTTGGAGGATGTTCAAAATACTTTCCTCTGACTCAGTTTAAACAGAAGACAGATGCCCCTCCCCCCAACAGCAGAGCCTTTTTCCATTTTCCACGATCAGAGGACCCCCAGCGGCTCTTACACTGGACCAGCGCTGCTTCCTCCCTCGGGCGGCAGCGTCGTGGACGCAGGGTGCCCAGGAAGCCCCGCATCCCCTAAGTCGGGCTGGGTGCAGGGGCGTCTGTGCCGTTTCCTGTAGGGACATGTTTACTGGGTGCTCCCTGTACTGGGTGCACCTGTCGGCTCAGGGGGCCTCTCGGTGAACGGAGCAGCCCCCTGCCCTCACACGGTGCACGTTCTATAAACAAGCCAGAAAGATGCACCGTCCTGTCAGATGCTCCTCCGTGTCTTGAGGCAAGAAAGGTGCCACGAGGGACAGAGTTGGGGAGGGAGGAAGTGACATTTCACGGAGACCAGGTAGAAGCCAGCGGGGGTGGAGAGTACTGAGCTCTGAGCCACCCAGGGGCCCTGTGTTCCTTGTGGGGCAGGGGGACCGCAGGGGGCAGGTCAGGGGTTGCCAGGGGCCGCAACGTGGGTGCAGCACGGGGGCCATGGTGAGATTTGACATTTGCCCTCAGCGATGGGAGGCGGAAGCCACTGGAGGGCTCAGTGATTCCATGGGGCGTGTGTCTGCAGGATCACTGGCCACAGAGCAGCGGTCCCCCACACCAGGCAGGGAGTAAGCTGGGCAAGGCGGTGACTGGACCAGAGTAGGAGGAAGGAGTCTCGGTCCATGTTGATGGTTTTGCATCTGGATTTGCATACGGGCCCTGAGACGGAGTCAGGAATGGTTCTGGGGTTTTGACCTGAGCATGTGGTGAATTCCTGACGATTGCTCTGGGGCGGGTGGGCAGGGGTGGAGGGAGAGGACGGGGAGGGGAGGGGGGAGTTTGGATTCATCCATAAGGTTCGCTAATCCTTAGAGTCAGGGAAGTCGAGGTTCGGTGTGAGGAGCAGGGGTGTGCGGGCATCACTGGAAGCTGTGGGATGGGGCAGATGACCGAGGGCGCTGGTGGGGAAAGGAGGGGGGCTGCCACTTCAGAGGCAGGGGAGAGGGGCCGGCGCCCGGGCACCACGAGGCTCTCCCTCTAACCGAACTCGTCCAGTTTCTCCCTGAGGCGTTGTGACTAAGGGAGTGCACAGCGCCTTCCCTCTTCTTCTCTGAACGCCAGCGCCGCTCATTCCCAGCAGGCGAGCGTGGGCGCACCTTCCGACGCCAGAGTTGCTCATCCGGCGGAGCACCGCGCGCGCTGCGTGCTTGCCGAGTGGAGGCCGCGTAGCTTCCAGCAGACCCCTCGGGCCAGCGAGGGGATGTTTCTCAACGCTTTCTAAACAGAAGAGTAACTCAAGTAATAAATTCTCAGACAGATCCAGCACAGGAAGAGAACGAAAACTTTGTCCCAGATTTAAACTTACAGAAATCTGGCAAAGCAAAAACGGGCAAGGAATCCAAGGAAAAATGGACAAGGAAAGCTCGGAAGCATTCCCGATGGAGAAACTAAAAACCGACCCCTGACACAAAGCCATAAGAAGGAAGCAATGCGCGAAGAGAATTTTCCTCGACCTGCCTGTCTGCGCCCTTTCCTAGGGACAGAGCATCATCCAACTGCCAGTAAGGTGTGTGAAGGGGCGAACGCCACCGGCGTGAGACCCCAGTGGGATGAGGGTGTGTGAGCAGCCGGCCTGGACCCCTTCCTTCCTGCGGAGGCCACGCCGCGCGATCTCGCGGACTCTGTTCCATCGGCGCCGCCTTCCACTTCCACGTCCTCGTCCACGCTTGCGCTGGAGGCCGACTGTCACTCGCCAGGGCCCCTCAGAAAGCAAGCCCGTCTCGTGCTCTGCATTTCTGTTCAGAGCGTTCACGCTCACACACGAAGACCAGGAAAGGGACAAAGACGACACGAGCTGTTTGCAGAATCAGATTCAACATCCGCGTGTGTTTGCCGGTAGGCAAGTGCTCTTGGCTCGGCCAAGCACACCTGTGTGATAGTCCTCCCCACTGCCCGGCGGAGAGGATGGGTAGACTCTCTTGTAGGAAAACATCGTGATCACAAATAATCGGAGTGGATCGGGATAGCCCCGCCCCTTTTGGAATGGCCCTTCCCTCCCAGAACGCAGGTGGGCTTCACCTCATTATCCGGGCAAAGAAATTCACAAAGGACAGCCAGAAAGTTTAATCACCCCCAATATCTTATTTTAAAAGAAACGAGCTTGGTTGAGCTTAGGAATGCCCTTCTGTCTGGCGCTCTGTGAGTTTCGGGGCCCCCCACCCCGTGGGACCGGAGTGGGAAGGCGGAGCCCAGGGACTGGACCCTGCAGAGCTACCTCTGGCCCCCAGCAGGGCTGATGTACCCGCAGGCTGTGGGAGGGCAGACAGTGTTCGACCCCACACATTCCAGCCGGGGGTGCGGATTGTCTTGGTGTGGTGTGAACTTGGTCGTTTCAGTTTAGATCTGAAATTGTCCCCTTTTGGACAAACTTTGGTCCGCTGGTACATTTCTAAAAAAAAGGGATCCTGTCGTGGAGGGAACTATTTAAAAAGCATTTGAGTTTTTCTGACTCCATCTGAAATCTTACCGGATTTCCCCAGGTATGTAACTTCACAACAGAGCCTGTCTTTGAGCTTCCCAGCCTCTGCTTGGAAAGGCCAAGGGTGAGCATCCCAAAGTAGCCGAAAGAAGCGGAGCTGCAGCGGGCGTTGAAACGGACGGGAATTACTCGGGTTGGCGTCTCCGGATGACTCTGCTCCGAGAGGTCCTCAGCCTACGCCGAAGCTTCTCTGCTGATCTTGTTTAGGTAAACCTCAGAAGGGTTTGAGGATTTCTTTCTTTGTTTAAGAAATCTTCAGTTTAAGAAATGCCATTCCCCAAGCATGCCACCGTTGCCCAGGGTTTTTGGACTTCGCGTTTCTGCCTGAAGGGTGGCGGGTGTCGCTGGCCCGTGGACACTGTGGGCTGTTCTCCCGGTGGGATGGGAACGGGAAGGTTCCAGCAGACAATGGGGTGCCCGCCGAGGGGACTTCCAACGGAGGGCAGGTGGGCCTCTGCAAGGGCCGATGTCTTTCCCACCAGGTCCCGTGTCAGAGCCAAGAGGAGCACCTGCGAGGGGCGAGGCAGCGGGGACCTTAGCAGACATGGTGGGAACCCCTCTGCTCCAGGCGCCAGGCTGGCTGCTCTTGTGGGGTCTCCCCACCAGCACCCCCACTCTACCATTCATCCCACTGGGCTCCCTTGGAGTCCTTTCCTCATGTGCGTTTTTCCTGGGGTGCCACAGCAAACCCCCAAGGTAGACATTCCCGAGCCCGACGAGGGCATGGGGAGGATTGGAGTTGTAGAGTCTCCATAACTTGCCCCAGATCGCATGGCAGCTGCTCGGGGGACAGAGACCTCCACGCCAGCTCTGCTCGGTCCCCACGCCTGGGCTCCAGCCCTGTGCCCCACCCTGCATGGGTCACATGGCCCTGGCCGCGACCCCAGGGGGCAGGAGTCCCTGCCACAGGGAAGGAACCCGAGTTCCAGTGACTTGCTCTGGGCTCCGAAACTCCTGAGTCACAGGCTCGGGGTCCCACCCAGGCAACCGACACCTGGAAGGTGGCTTCAAGCAAACACAACCCACTCACACCAGACAGGAAACCCCTGCCTCCCACGGAGCTGGGTGTTTCTGCTTTTCCTCACCGCATTTCCTTCCAGCCCTCTGAAAGGGGGTTTGGATGCAAAAACGCAGCAGGGGGAGAGCTGTTCTCCTTCCGATCGGACGTTATCCGGGAGAAGACCACAGACCGGGGGTGGAGAAGGCAGACAAAGTAGGCCGCTCCCGCTTCTGTCCTGGCGAAGCTGGGCGCGTCTTTAAAAGGCCGCCAGGAAACGTGACGCTGCCTATGTGGCCACTTGCGTTTCCTGCGCAACCATCTCTCGTGAACGAGGACCTCAGCGTTGCCTTGTAGGAAGCGCCGTGCTGCCTGGAGATTGGCCGGGGAGGGAAGGACTGGTCGATGTCCACATGGTGTTCGTCTCTGAATCGCAGGGCCGGCGGGTATGCGGAACGGCACCGGGGTTCCTCACCCAGCTCGCCTGCGGTCCGCGCCGCATTCCTGCAGGCCGGCGTCATCTCGGGAGGCTCACGGAGGTTAAATAGCTTGCCCGAGGCGGCACAGCCACGGGGCAGCAGAGCCGGGAAATGAACCGGGGTGTTTCAACCCTGAACTGAAGCTAGGGCTCTAGGCTAAGTGTGGGGGGAGTGTTCTTCTCACTCCTGCCCTGGGCCGTTTGTGTGAGCGTGACCCAGAGCAGGAGGCCTGCTTCTCTGAGTCCTGAATGAGCCATGTGGGAAATTCCAGTAGGAACTTTCAAGGGCACCCATGAGCCACCATCTTCCCAGTCGTTCCACTGACACTGGTGTCCCTTTGAACACACTGCCAACGCCAGGACAGGAGCTTCTGGGCACGACCGGACGCTACAGTTTGGAGGAAAAGCTGCTGCAGCCTGTTGATGTTTGCTCCCAGCTGCGTCTTCTCACAGTATTGCACGCGAGGGCCGGTTTGCCTTGCCCGGTCCTGGGCCTCCACTCACCCTGAGAAGTGCTTACAGACACCGCGTGGTGTCAGCTACTGGGAGGCTGCTAGGCTTCCCCGGCTGCGCTGGGTGTCGAGGAAGATGACCAACAAGCCAGCCTGCAAACACAGTGTTCACCTTTGGAAATTGGTGTCTCAAACAGTTGGTGACAATACTCTCCAGGCTGATGCTCGGTACGTGGTGGTGCATTTCCCTTCTTCATGCGTGTGCAGAAATGATGCTGTGCTGTGGAAGGAGCTGTCTGGCCCCAGCATCTCTGGGTGGTTGTGGCGTTCCTCGGGTCCGCAGGGCCAGCATCCTATCCCTGTGCCGCATTCCGGGCTGAGTCTCAAAGGCCCCAAGATCACCACCCAGCCAGCCTGCACGACTGCCGGGCAAGGGGCTTGGAGTTGGTCCTCTTTCCAGCGTCTTTGTTCTTCCTCAGTCGAATGAAAAAGTGCATGCTTTTTTTTTTGTCTAATTTCTTATTATTTGGGCATCAATAAAATTCCAAACTCCCGCCATCAGACCTGCAGACAGTTGCCGTCTGCCTTGTGGGAGAAGGCCAAGGGCAGGAGGACCGCCACCGAGGAGAAGAGTTGTACTCGTTTCCAAGGGTCCTCATGAAGATGAAGTGATTAAAGTGGTTATGCGCCATTTCCAAAACAGATTAAACGCCCTAAAGGAACTGCTGGGTGACACTTTGACACCAGCACACCAGGTCCTGACGTGACAGGCCAGCACGGGTGGGACGAGCCTTGAAACGAGCACCCCTGAAAACCGTGTTCTCCACGTCACCCTTTGCGCCTAACCCTGCCCGCCCCGCAGGTCCCCCACCCCGCCCTGCCCACCCATGACCCTGAGAGCTCCCTCCTGCAAGCCCGAGCAGCACTGCGGGCAGGACCCGTTAACAGTGACCGCAGCCAAGCTTCACGGCGGCCTGCAGGACTGCCCCCCAGTAAGCGGGATGCAGATTCGCCGGTTTCATCGGGCATCACGCACACGGCCGCGCGGCAGGGCTGCCCAGAGGTGCCGCCGAGCCCCTGTTTGTCTCCCACCACAAACACCTATTCAGCGGCCAGCATCGCCTCTTCCCTCACAGCCTCTGACATCACCCTCGGGGCAGGCAGACACGGCCCGGCCGCTGCTGAGCCGCGTATGAAAATTGTAGTTTATTGTCTATACAACTGACGGCTGAATTTGGCCCCCTATTCTGTCCGGGCTGCATAAAGGGCCCGTTCTTCTCTCAGAACAAACCAGCACAGTGCACTATTGTGATCTAAGAAACAGACACTATTTATGTATCGGGAAGCCTCGCTATCAACGGGGTGGGCATTCCGCCGGCCCGAGAGCCGTGGTGGCGGCAGCTGGAGGAGCCGCGGAGGAGGCGCTGCGGCCGGCCGGCCGGCGCGCGCAGGTGGCCGGGACACGGAGGGGGCTCCCGGCCCTGCAGCCCGCTCCGTCAGTTCAGCAAGCAGGACTCGTAGGTGGGGACCATGTACTTGATGTTGATGAAGGCATCTTCTCCACCGTAGCGCTCCAGGGCCCCCAGCGTCTCCTGGATCAGGTCGCCCACGTTCTCCCTCTTCTGCTGGCTGTACTCGATGCCGTCTCCGGAGTTCACTGGTGCAGGCAAACACACAGAGAGGCCCGTTATTGCTCTGCCGTGGCCCGGAAAGTCCTGCGCCAGTCTAGGCATCCCCTCTGCATGTTTGTGAGGGGACGCAGGTTCTTACACGACCCTGCCGGGGTTCAGCGGGCATGACAAATGTACAAAAGCACCAAGTCTCGGACTGCAGCTGAAGAAGATTCATCTAAACCAAAGAAACAACGCTAAGCCACAGGGGCAACCACAGGGCCCATGGCCCGAACCCGGCCCTCCACCTTGTTTCTACCGGTGCCGGCAGCACCGAGCTCTCGCTTAACTGTGAAGGAGCAGTTAGTTACATGCACACAGTCCTAAAGTTGCACTCGGCCCTCTGAAGCAGCCGCGGGGCTGCTGTGGCCCCGGTGAGGATGAGCGGGACGCCCCTGGGCTAAATGAAAGCGGGGGCTCTGTGGCTGCGGTCCAGGCCTGGCACCGATGTAGAGGCTGCTTGTCTCGGGCCACGAGCCCTTCGAAAGCCCAGCAGGGCACCTCCGGAAGGAGCATTCTAGCATGAGATCGGGGTGCGGGCCTCCGTGACTTAAACGGATGTGCTTTGGAACGAGAGGCTGTGCCCTCCCCGTGACTTTGTTGCTTTTGTACATGCTTGTAGCTCTTTCCCAGCAAGTGCCACTCACCCCAGCGCTCATTCTCGGGGGTACAGGGGTGGGGGTTGGGGAGCTAGGAGGGCCCTGCCTTTGCTGCTGCAACGGCTCCTGATCGGTCCCTGAACATCCAGAGGACAGTTTTAGTGATGGTTTCATTGGGTTTCCTGGTGGTTTTGGAGTCTGTCTAAGCCCAGGCAGGTGGTCATCCCTGGTCGGTCACCTGGAGCACCCAAAGAAGGCTCCACCCCATAGGGCCTTGAAGTGACCACCACAGCTGCCTCAGGCCCTGGCCAGGCAGGAATCCCAGGGCTGGCCTCTGGTGGCCCTGGGGACCTGAGTCAGACATCCCTGAGTCCAGGGAGACATCTGGAGGAATCACCCAAGTGCACAGGCATCGGACAAACACGGGAGACCTTTGCTTCAACCCAGAGGATAAAAATGTCATGGTTTTTCCCTCTAATAACCGTCATTATGTGCTACACATCACTCACAGGTTTCCAAGGACGTCAGCGACCTTTACCCTCCCCGTGAGTGACCTGTTATCCTGCTTCTGCTGACTCACCCCGTCTTATCTCTGGGGAGGGTGAAGGCCCGCAGGGCGGGTGGAGAGGGCCCTCAGGGGACAGGTCAAGAGGGGCCTTGAGGGTGTGCGTTCCACCAGATAAAGCATTTGTTTTATTCCTATTTCTCACACCGCTCCGGAACGCTTCTCTTGCTCGGATGTGAAAATAAACGGAGGAGAACTATGGGATTTCAGGCCTTTTACCCTAGATTTTTTTTTTTTTTTTTTACTTTGGACATTTTTAAAAGATTGAGTAATAGTTCAGGCTGGAAATAAAAGTCACAGCTACAATCCCACACAGCGTAGCTGAGCGGTTCTTTTGCTTGATCTTTTGCAGGAACTTACTAAAGAAAGATCACTCTTTTCTACGGCAGAGAGAAAATGAATGGGTCTCCCGAATAGTTTCTCCGGGTGGGGGTGAAGGCAGGTGGACCTGTTACCACTTCGAAGGAAGAGAAAGAGATTGTGAGTTGTACAGACACCGCACCCACCATCTTCACAACCAGGGGACTCCGCACGGCTCGAGGAGCCACTGGAATCGGGTGGGCTTTTCTCCCCCAGGGCGGGAGCCTGTCTGCGGTCCCTGCGAAGCTTTGGAATTACAGCCTGACTTACAGACTGGTTGGTGACCTGACATACTCACGCAGGATAGTCACACAGAACAAACAAAACAGGAAATGCGTGACTGAAAGGGTTTGTTCCTGATGTTTTTGAGCCAAAGATAAGCTTTTTAAAAACAAAAGCGTCGACAGTCCCTGCCCCGAGGGAGGGCAGCGAGGTACCATCCACATGGGGGAACTTTCCAGCAGGTGGGCTTTGGGTGGAATTAAGAAAGAAGAAGGCGTGTGTGTGTGTGTGTGTGTGTGTGTGTGTGTGTGTGTGTGTGTAAAGAAAACGTGTTGAGGAAGAAAGTCCAAAACAGGGCAGGACAAAAGCAACCAAGGTTTCGGAAGAAGGGGCAGGAGGGACAGAGACGGATGTCCTGTGTGGTGAGGCAGACCCATCTTGGGGGACGCGTCTGTTAGAAACAACTTCAGTGTCCCAGGATTCCAGTCGGAGGGGCTGACCTCCGAGAGCCCCCGCCCCCAGGTGACACTCCCGAGAGGTGGTCTTAGGGGCAGGTGGCGTGGCCCATGTGGGCACAGGGCAGCCAAGCCCAGGGCAGCAGCAGGGAATGTAACCGGAGGTGGTGCTGAGCTGTGACGGGCTTGAACCAGTTCCTGATGGACAGAGAGACATGGATTAATCACTAGTAAATGGTGCCTTTTGTTGGCGTATTAGTCAAAAGGTCAAGAGCTGAGTAGGGCACGGGACAGACATATTTTCCTGATGGAGGCAGAGGGGGCAGAGGGGGTGGGAAGGGCACACAAAGGAAAGCTTAGCCCACCCCGTTTTCCGCGGGCTCTGCAGAATGCTGCGGGGACAAGGAGCGCTCTATTTCAATAATAACCTATTCTTACTTTTTAAAAAATATGTCACTGTAGGAGTGAACAAACTATGTAGCTTTTTTGTCTCTCAACCGTGTATAAACCCAAATGATAAAGAGAACAGAACAGAATAGAAGTTGCTTATTCAAAAAGTGAGTTGGAGTTGAAATATTTTGTGGTTGCAGAATATGTATCGCTCAGGCAGGGAGGGAAAAAAAAAAAAAAACCAAACCAGCCCAGAGCAGGAAGGCATTCCTTCCAGTGGTCCCTGTAACAGTTTCGGGAACAGTTCAGTGGCAAACCCCGTGGGGAGGCGGGTGGGCCGGGTGCACAGCTGCAGTGGGGTCCGTGTCCGAGAATCTGAACTCGAGGGGGCTCACGTGAGCTTGCCATTTCAAATACACGCGGTGCTGTTGGAAATCCGCGGGGGAGAATGCACGCTTAAAGATGGCTGTTCTCATTTGCCGATTCCGATTCGGAAGGTGACATCTCAGTTTAGAAGGCTGGAAATCTACTTTACGTCCAATGGCTGGAAAGAGACGCTGATGTCGGAAAAGCTGTGTTTGATTTGTAACCGAACAAGCAGGGCTGTGAGCAAGGGTCCCAGGGAGAACACGCGGAGCGGAAGGGGTTCCGATTCTCGCGTGCAGGGGGCGTGCAGCTGCCGCTCGGACGTTGCCCCCGGTCAGGAACTGTTTCCGGTGCACTTTCCGTCACTCTGAACGTTGAAACCGTTGATTACGCAGGCAATGCCGTTAACACGCGCCTGCTCTTTTCGTACCGAACCCTCCTGGAACTGCCCTAACCTGGAGGCTGTGTCTTTCCAGATGTCATGTCGCTCTGAAGTGGGACACGGTGGGCCGTGTCCACAGCCCCCTCTGGGGTCCGGCAGTGGCGTCCTCCTGGGCATGAACTCGGCGCACGCCTGGGAGGTGGCTGCCGTCACACCTTGTCCCCAAGGGCTGCCTCAGAGGCAGGCGCCGCACGGCGCGGGTGTCTGCTAAGCCAGCCGCACACATGGGTCACGTAGCATTTTGGTGACATCGTCTCCGAGCGCTTCGGCGGTTTCTGGACTGTGTAGAAACTTCATTCTTTTCCTTTTTTAAAAGTTGTTACTAGTATAGGAAGAAGGAAAAGAGGAAAAAGGAAGGATTTTGGTGGCCAGAGCAAGGCCTTCCCTCCTGAGTGCTGGGTGGCACTGTGACACAGTGTCCTTGCTGGGGACACGGTGCTGCTGCAACAGGGGTGATGATGCAACAGAGGGAAGGCTCTCGTCTGGCTGGAGAAGCATCACCGGCCGCCACCGTCCCTGGAGGGCACAGCGGTCACGTGTGCCTCCCACGGAAAAGGGACGGTGCGGGCACCCTGAGCTCACAGAACCCTGCCGAGGGGCGGCCCTCGCTGCCTCGGTCGCTTCCAGAACTGCGTCCTGAGAGAACGTGTGTGTGTGTGTGTGTGTGTGTGTGTTCCCGTTGGACTTTCGGGTCCTCTTCCTTTGGAGACGCAAAGAGCAGGGAAATGTGCAGGGGGCCACGCGGGGTGTGGGGGGCCACGGGAGAGCTCAGTGCAGACTTGCATTGTCTGAGGCTCGCGTCGGGCTCGGAGGCGTGGCCTGCACAGCTGTGCTTAGGTGGACGGCAATCCCGGAAGGAGGAGTTTGGACATGAAAGCACCACTTAGGGTGTTGGACATAGAAACACACAAACGTTGACGTTGGGTTGCTTGTTCAACATATCTGAGGTTTATTAGTCACTCGGCTCCAACAGGGGAAGTAATTTGTGAACTCGACCTATCCTTGCTGCTCTAAGAAAGAAAACGTGCGTGATTCTGGGGAAAGAAGGGTTTCCGTGGGTTTTGTGCCTCTCCCAGTGGAAACATGGCCTTGCAGTCTTGGGGGGACAGCCGGCCCCACGATGCAGGGAAGGCGCCCATGGGAGGGATGTGCCCAGCACTCCTCCACCTGTCCGCCTGGCACTGCTCACTGCTCGGCGCTGTTAGAAGTCAGCAGACGGAACATTCTTAAAGGAAACAGGTCATCCCTGGCTGGGCATCTTGGGGCATCGGCACATCCCCCCACCCCACCCCTGCACCAAATGGTCATGGTTCAGTCCAGGGTCAGGGCCTATGGGGGCGAGCAAGCGATTGATGTTCCTTTTTCACACTGACGTCTCTCTCTCTCCCCTCTACTTCTCTCTCTAACATGAGTAAGCATATCCTTAATGAGGATTAAACACAAAAACAAGAACAAAAAGAAAATACTAGCTTGGGAAGCTCATTGAAAGACCCCCCGGGTGGAGCGGGAGGGAGAGGGGATGACTGCGAACCATCGGTGGCGGCCTTCCCCCGCCCCGCACGCTAATGTCCGGAAGCTCCGATGGTGCTCGCCATGCTCCACGGCAACGGCCCCTGTCACCTCTTCACTGCACAACAACTGGAAATGTGCAAACACCGACAGTCCCCACCGCTTGCAGCAGCCTAGGCAGGGGGCCAGGCAGACCCAAGGCTGAATCATGGTCATAAAACCAAGGCTTTGACCTCAGTTGCTGCTGAGGCCTCACGGCTTGGCCGCACCCTTCCCGGCTGTATCGGTGTCTCTCTGAAGGGTTGTCAAATGTGGCCACTTAGCGCACACTGTATTTGAACGTGAACCCAGGCCACGCCCAGCCGGGAGCTTTTCTCAGGACAAGAACATCCACTGATACGAAGCAGCTGGCAGAGCCCACACCGTCACCCCATTTCCCCAGGTGACAAATGGCTGGCAACCAGTTCAGAGTGCAGCCAGACTCTGGCCCCACGGGGCGGATGTGCCCGCTGGGGTGGGACAGTCCCTGGGAACCAGCCCCGGGTGGGATTGTTTAAAATGCCAGCAGAAGAAACCAAATCATTTCTGGATCCAAGGAGGCATCTTGGCTTCCTCCAATGCTGAGTTAGACAATTTCCAGAACTTGACAGACCAGCTGAAGGCTTACCTGTCGAGACCTGTCAACTCTGATGACATCGGCCACAGCCGAAGCGGCATTCCGGCCGGATGGGGCTCCCTGGCGCCATTGCCCTGGGGAGACAGAGTGGGCCCCGGGCACCAAGGTTCAGGTCTCGGCAGGAATGTGCAGGCAGAACCAACTGTGAATATTGTCACATGGTGTTTCTTGATGCCATCAAACCACCGCAGACTTTCTGCTGGCTGACTGAACAAATTCCCCCTGTGGGCCTAGTGGGTTTAGCAGCTGGAAGGCGGAGTGGGGCCAAACAGTAATTCCCTGTCTGCACTTACTGTTGGTAAGCAGAGGAGTCAGTTTTAGCAGAATAAACTAACATTTCCAAAAGAGATTTATGAGAAAGATGACTCACTTAAAAATGTCATTAAAAAGATAACTCATAATATTTATGAGCTTAGAAATGGCTGCTTTTGAGCTTTCCCCCTTTTTAATCAGAATACAGAGAGAGAGAAAAGAGAGACACAGATATATTTGCTCTTTCAAGAAATTTTCAATTCAAGACCTAGATTAAATTGTCAACATTTGTTTTGCCAGAAGTGTCTGCTTATTTGGAGTTAGCTTGAACTCAATTTACTTTATAGAAATAGTGTTATCTGTTTTGGAATAAAAAGGCTTTCTCCCATAAAGTTTGGAAAATTGCAGTGGAAGCCATTGTGAATTTTAGTCTGATCCTTTCTGGGGATGAGGAAACAGATGAGAAAGGGCAGATGGGAAGAAAATCAAGGACCGACTTCATTTTTCTGCACTGAGTTAGAGCAGGCGCCTTTTGGGGAGATGTGTTGAGGTTAGACCCCTGCAGAACCCTAAACAAACGCTGCTTTTACTTCCTTTTTTTAGCTTTGCTCTGAGGGGACTGACTTTTTTAAAATTTTTTATTTTATTTATTTATTTATTTTTTTCCCCTTAACCATGTCATGTGTCATCCCCTTCAGAATTCCGGGTGTTTCTGTGTTTGGGCTAAGCTTAGCCAACCCTCCCCTGGGTGACTTCATATCCTCTTGTAAAGTGATGGTTTTCAACATACCTTTAAGTATGACTTACAAGGGCTAGTTCCAAAGTCTTGACTCAGGGCGGGAGGTGTGACTCGAAGCTGCGATGGGCTTGCACCCAGAAGCTCACCACCACCGCCTCTGGCTGGCGTGCCAGAGGGGCCCAAGGCTCCAACGCTTCAGTTCTTTTCAGATGTTGTTGACATTAATGGAATTCACACAATTTCTTTCCTCTGAAGATAAAAGCGTTGAAGCAAGGCCTCGATTCCCAGCTGGGTGTCTCTCTCTTCCTCTCCTGTTGATGCAGGAGCGAGGCAACTGAGCTGCCTCGGTCTGAGAGCTCAAGGAGGGGCTGCCCTTCTGAATGGGGACCCGGATCACTTGGGAACTTGGAGACCCCATAGATCTTGGCCCAACTGTCAGTGAAATATTTACATTTTCCATCAGATAAACAGTGGAAATTCCTACACGGTGGCCGTTGTCCAGCTGCAAAGTAGATTTGTTTCTCTACGAAATGAACAGGGTAACATTGGGGTGTACTGGCATAGTGGGAAAAAACTGGACTTCAAGGTAAATAACTTAGAATGTGATGTTTCCATAACTGAGGAGCTGCAACTTACAAGGAGTTTAACTATGGACAGGCTACTTAATTTCTCTGAAGCTCAGTTACCTCCCCTGTACAAAGAAGGGACTGAATTTGGAGTGATGTCTGGCTGTTACATATCCTAACATCCCATTTTATGATATATCACAACTTTGAAGCACGCTTTGGAAATGATGGCTATTCAATAGATGCGGTGTATTTCAATGGAAAAGGTGATCATGAAGCAACTGTATAATTCTTCAAAGTCACAAATTTCATAAGCATCAAATTCAGCTTTCGAAGCAAGTTCTAAGAAGACCCACAGGGGCCAATGTTTATATAATTGATCCTATTTAAGAAAGAGAACATTGTCAAAAAGTCAAAAGTATTTGTTGATGCACTACCAAAAATTACTCCATCCTGCTATTTCGGTAAGTCTATATAGACCTTGATGTCTCAGAATAAAGACAAACATATGGGTTAATTTTTAAAATGTATTCAGTTGAGAGCGACATGGTTGAGACGCCAGGAGGGTGTGTTGGGTTCCTCTCTGGTTGAAGACTCGTTTCCTGTGGAAGCCATACGGAGGAAAATGGGCAGCTTACCCTGCTACTGGATAATTATAACAATAGATGCCATTGCCCCTAAATTAAATTAAAGCTGAGTTCAGGCTTGTGAAGTGATGGTGCACCTGTCTTTGGGGGCCGACATGGCTCACTGGGCAGACCAAGGCTACCAGGGAGCAGAGAGTTCCAGGTCCAGCTCTCGTACTCGGTCCGCTCCCAGCCGGCTTATCTCTGGGCGGAGCAAGACCAACAATACTGATGGCACAGCGCCACTTAAAGCCAAGACTAGCCCTAGGAGCTCAATACTGTTCCTGGTTCCCCGGCACACGGAGCAAACTGAGGTGTGGAGAGGTGAGGCCCCTGAGCGCGTGACCCAGGTGGCTAACGTGACAGGGAAGGAGATGGGAAGGTCTGTGTCTGCCGGAGAGTGAGGTAAGGGGCAGAAACTTTGCCTCTGCACCTGGAGGAAGACCCTGAACCCCTAAGAGAAGGGACACCATCAGGAGAGAGGGGCTGGGTGAGAAATGTGGGGGAGATATTCTACAAGCTGCAACCGATGAGCTGGTTCACCCTAACTTCGTTTTGACGATACAGACTATTGGGCTATCTTCACTTCATCGCAAGTCCTCGGAGTAATGACATCCTTTGCAGCAATGTATGCAGGAAGGCAAAAATCCAGGTGACTAATTCCAGGCCTTGTTTACGGTGCCCTGCGACACACCCGGGATATGGGGGAAGTCTGGGGTCCTTTCCAATCCAGGTATTAGTTTTATAGTGCTCGGGTGGGGAAATTATAGGAAGACAGTGAGGCGGTAAAAAGTGGAAACCTTGTAGGTATCTGAATGGTCTTTCTACGTCCTTAAAAAAACAAACAGACCAAAGCACCAAATTCAAGCCACAGATATGGGGGAAGTCTAGGAATCCAAGGCCAAGCTTCCCCTCCTCCACGAAGACTGGTGGGTCTCCCTGTCCCTTCAGGAAACCAAGCCTTTGCCTCCTGATGCTACCTGACGGAATCTACTTCTCGCTGGGTGGGGCCTTTCCTTTGTTCAGGTGGCTGCCACCTAGAGCGCAGTGGGCTGTTCAGTGAAGCCCCCCAGAGCCACCCCTCCAGCCCACCCTGACAGCAGCTACCTACCACCTGCCAGGCCTCCCCTCCTTCAGGGCCTCCTCTTCCCAGCTCACCCTGCATGTCAGTTTTCCTGAGCACGTTCCCTGCTGATGGATAACCAACGACTCTGTGACGAAGGGGAATTGGGTAGAATTCCAATTCCCCTTCACCTGGGCCCTCTGTCACCTGCTCTCCCTCCTGAGGCCGACCGCGCAGTTTGTGCCTCGCCAGCAAGACCTTCTGCTCTGCGCGGACTGGGCTCCTCGCAAACCCAGACGCGGGCGACCTTCATTCAGGTCTTTACGGGTCCACCTAGGCAGGTCCAAGCTTACCTCTCCTCAAGGCTGGTTTTGGATTGGCTTCCCCTGCGAGGCTGACTCTATATCCTCCTTCTCCCTGTGAATTCCTTGTCTGCACATCACTAGGCTTTAGGAAGTGTTTTCTGTTTACTTAGTTTTCCCTACATTTTACCAACTTTTGGAGGACGGAGTCATACTACACATAAACCTCATTCGTTGGCATCAGACTAAATGATTGTAAAAGGGATAAACCAATGAACAAGTTA